>JABJVR010000095.1:5112341-5126312 GCA_025773905.1 Chitala chitala | reverse complement strand
GTAATCTTTCTCTATGCTACAGTCATTGCTGTTCTCTAATTTTAATCATTGTGTTTTCTACAAAATAAAGGTTTTTTTTTGAAGTGTCTTGGTTGTTTTATAAAACACTGTTCTATTAGCATGGTATAGCCACAACAAAAAATCCTTCAAGTGTTGAGGAATGAAGATGACATTATTTCTGAAAAAATCTAATTTGATCCCCACTGTATATAAAATATATGTTTAAGGTGGTAACTTCTGTTCCACTCATCATGGTGGCTCAGTAGTTAGCACTGTTGCCTCCATGCGAGGGGATCACGTCCCGCCTCTGCCCTGTGTGTATGCTGTTTGCATGTTCTCGCTGTGCTTCAGGGATTTCCTCTGGCTACTCTCGTTTCTTCCCTGAGTCCAAAGATGTGTGGTAGCTGTTTGTTTGTTTGTTTATGCCCTGTGATGGGTCAGTGCCCTATCCATGGTGTCCCCACCTTCTGCCCTAACTTCCCTGGGAGAGGCTCCAGGTCCCCTGTGATCTTACACAAGTGGTTTGGAAAATTAATTAATTAATGAATAAATTTCAATTCCATCCATTAAATTACATAATGCCCTTTTCCAGTGCAGCGACACATACGAATGAAGCAGAAAGTGCTATCTGCTAAAGATCTACTACAGAAGAGGTGGTGCTGCAGTCTGGAGGACTGCCATCTTCTCCATTAAATTGTGGGGGGCAGAGGGTAAGTCATTATAAGGGATGAATACAAGCCTGGAGGAATGTGATAGAGCCAAGGGTAATTAAAAGATGTTATTCCAAACAGCACAGAGAGCTCTCCATTTTTGGCTGCATATGCAATGTTCAGTCTCTTCCCTATATGTGAGTGTGAGATTTTGTTTTCTAGTGTAATGAGAGATCCTAAAAGGTGAGACATTGTTTGCAATTTTTCAATGAGTGGCAAACGGTTTGCTGAAGCACTGAAAAAAGCACAGGAACACTGACTAACATAACATGAAAAAGCACAGGAACACCGACCAACATGAAATAGCACAGAAACACTGACCAATATGAAATGAAAAAGCACAGGAACACCGACCAACATAAAATAGCACAGAAACACTGACCAATATGAAATGAAAAAGCACAGGAACACTGACCAACATAAAATGAAAACGCACAGGAACACTGACCAACATGAAATAACACAGGAACACTGACCAATATGAAATAGCACTGAAACACTGGCCAATATGAAATGAAAAAGCACAGGAACACTGACCAACATGATATGAAAAAGCACAGGAACACCGACCAACATGAAATGAAAAAGCACAGGAACACTGACCAACATGGAAAGCACAGGAACACTGACTAACAATTTTCCTCATTTCACTTTTCAACATGAAATGAAAAGCACCAATTTTTTTACTGCTGCAACAGACAAACAAAACTATATGGTCAACATTTTCAAATTAAAGTCTCAGTCTATTATTGCATGTCCACAACTCTCCACCCCCAAGACGATTTTGGGATGGAGCAATGTGGACAGGGGCAGTAATATGAAATGGCATAGAGGCACTAGACACTCAGGTCTCAGAATTTTCTCCCAGGCTGCTATTCTGTCTCCAAGCATTTGGCTTTAAACCTTTCGTTTCTTCCCATGTGAAAGCCTTATTCCAACCCTCCCCCAATTCTGAGCAGCCCCTCAAGCAAGATGTGTTCCAAAAGCTGCTATCACCCCCCCCACACACACACATACACACACACACACACACATCCTCGCTCTCTATTCCTTTTATGCTGTTCCATCCCTGAGGAAAATACACACTGCCCTGTCTTTCTTTTCTCTTTGTCCCTTTCATCAGAGGAAGCTCCTCATCTCCTGCCGCTCTCCATTCCATCCATGCTGGAGATGCATGATGCACATGACTGCACACTACAACACACTGTGAAGCAAAATCAGCTTAGGGCACAGCTACTCACTCCAACAGTACCACTACAAGCAGACACCTCCAAAATACAACACTGATAAACTGTGCACCTTTGTATCATACATTCTGTACACTATTACACACTGTTACACACTGTTACCCACTGATGTATTGTAAAGGAAATGTCTGCATACCTTACCTGGAATGCCATTTAATAAATAAATAACAATATAAATACAAATAAAAAACATCATACCATGGTAATATGAGTTTATAACCATAAAATCTCAAATGAAAACAGGTAATCATTAGGAAAAATTGTTAGGGTACATAATAATTACACCACAAATTGGGTACCCCCTACTGTGCATTAACAGTGCAAAACTGGGCTCCTTACATACTGCACCCTATGGCTATATCACATACATCGTCATACTATGGTACACCGTGATAAAGTACACACCTATATATTCCTTTAACAGTGCTCTGCTACAGTGCAGTGTATGCCTATGACACAGAACAAACATTTCAAATGGTCACACTCTTACATATCACATATAAAGCATCAGACAAAATGTGTCCCACCATTCCCTCCCTGCATACAAGCTGGAGGAGTTGGACCCCGCTTTGGCCTCCCTTTCCTTCATTAATATGTTCGGCTTTTGTTTTTGGATGAAGGCAAACAGGAGGTGCTTCAGCTGCAGCAGTGGTGTAATTTAATACTGTGATGTTCAACACCCGCCCTCATGTGTGCTAAGTTACACATCTGAGTCATGGAGAAACGGGTCATCCACAAGACCCAGAGGTATTTCACATTCAGTAATGTGACCTGGCCAGAGACAGTACTCACCATCATCTGTGTTTTGCAAGGCTTTGCTTTCATTGTCTCATGAAAAAACATTATCTGTGAAACACCAGCAACAAAGTGTTTATAGGCAGGGGCAGTTCAGGGGGGAAACAACCCATTCCCTAAGCTCCAAATTAACAAGCAGACATTCTGCTTGGGACTGGAGACACACTTACATTTGATAATTAGAACTCATTACCATGTGACGTGGCTCACAGTGCCACCATATGCTAATTAATCATGTGGGTGTTTAACCTCTTTACATGGCCGAGTATGGCTCAGAGGAATAAAGCAGAAATTTCCTTTCAACACTTATTCTGTTGATTTGTTCTGTTCATGGCTGGATCACAAGACACACTGCTTCACATGAAAAAATGCCTAAAAACATGGAAATACATTGTGTTCGCTGTTACTTAAACCTATCGGACAGTTTTAATATCTGGTAAATGAGTGAAAACATTTGATAATTTAGTTATATATAATTCTATTTCCAGAACCCAAAGAAAGAAAAATATCCAAAGATGAGGAATATACAACTACATAGTACATCCACAGTCATGCATGAGTTTGTACATGCATGAGGGTGTACATGCATGAGTGTGTGCACGCATGCACTGGGACATGTGTGCTAATGACTACAAACTGTCCGTGTAGAGATGCACCTGGAAAACAACAAAACCGCACCACTCCACATTCCTGTGCTCTTTGAGCTATGTTCAGTATAATTATCACGCTAGACTCATTTTGAATAAAAAGAAAATTGTTGAGGGTCTGTTGGAAGACTACAGCTATGGACACACATTGTCCTGTTTATAGAAGTTGCCAAAACAAAGACACATTACAGCATAAAGCATCACAGGTTTGTATTGAAATCTACTTTACAAAAAGAAAAATCTATTTTTGTCAAGTACAAATTGTGTAAAGTTGATTTAGACCTTTATAATTTAGGAAAACTGAAATTTGGTGTTGTGCATTGTATTGTGCCCTAAACTGCCTGGTATAGGATTCAGGCTATGCTGTCTTAGAATATAGGATAAAGAGAGTGTGTGTGTGTGTATGTGTGTGTGTGTGTGTGTTTGTGTGTGTGTCTGTGTGTGAGAGAGTGAGTGAGAGAGAGAGCGAGTGAGCTGTGAGAAAACTGGCAATGGAATTCAAGTCTCATTATTTGGGCTAAAACATTGACAAGCAGCATTGTTCAGAACCACCCTTCTTAATCTTCACCTCTAAATAAAGAACATCACACATTCACATCATTCTGAATTTTCTGAAGCCTGAGACAAAGTCTGAAATGCATTAAATGGATATTTGGCATGTTCATTCTTATATATGCTGAAATATTCTTTCAGCTCAGTGACTTAAAGATGTTTTAGTTTAAAAATTGTAAATTAACTAAATATTGTTATATATATAGTGATGCAAATACACACACAGAAGTACTCAATATTTTCAAAGTGCTTTAACACTAAACATTCAGTGAACACTGAATGGCAACAGCTGTCAACGGTGACATTTTGAGTACACGGTCAGAAGACCTCCAGGTCACGGCCATGGGCCATGCAGTCCGTCATGTCAACATGCCCTTCGTTCACAACCCACAATACAAAAATACCAACTCCATCTAATGCAGTATGCACGTTTCTAGTGCTATTCGTCTAGAAAACAATATAAAACATTTCTTGACGACAAAACTTACAATTTAATGTTCATAAATTAGATGTACGAATAAACCAATTCCATCTAATGCATCTAACCGCAGAGCTTTCTATAAGCGCTGTACACGACCAAAGCGAACCCACGTATGCAGCTTGCAGCTGCACCTGAGTTTACACGAGCTCCGTACGTACCTTAACACGTAAACAAACCCCCGACTTCAGAATACACCTGCCGTGTGGTTTTGAGAACGAGTAAAGTTACATGTCGGAACGAATCCCTGCTGTTCACTAGGAAATTGCACTTTCCATGCACGATATGTGGAGCAGCGCAACAGCGAGCAGAATATGCGGTTTGTCCGAGGCTCAGACCTGGATGCACCCGGGTCCCGAAGTGCTCCCGTGTCTGCGGAGCGTCTTGGCTTTCTGATCGAAATCCTTTGTTCAGCACACCGTCCCCCAGAGAATCGTCCTTTTATTTAAGCAAATAAAGATTCGCCTAAATAAATAACAATCGATCGGAATAAAAACCAAATTCGTCTTATGTTACTGATTTCAGTTCAGTTCTGTATGTGAGATGATGACAGATTACACCTTTGTATGAACCGCATCACGTCCGTGCGCGTGCCGTGCCGATCAAAACGAAATACTTTAATCCTGATGAAAAGAGGGCGACAACATAACAGCCTTTCGGATGCTACGAACGTCTTCTTATTTTCTTCTCTTCTGGCTTGAATGCTGTCGCCTCCTCCCCTGCTCCCAAAAATAGCTCCCTAGATGTTGTTGTCAGTAGGGTATTGCTCCTTTCCCCGGCTTTACAGAGGTCGACTACTAACTGGACAGCTCCTAAATACCCAGTTTATTGTCTGGAGGTCCAAGGCGATCGCTGGTTTTCACTCCCCTCTATGCGGATTATAATGAAGCCAGTTTAATGCCGACAGCCAGCACTGATGTGATGCACGCTGCTTTCAGCTCTCCTAGACCTGGTGGGATCTGGAGCACAACCCGACTGCTGCGCAGTCTCTCCACTATTCCTGACGTAGGAGCGTGTCTCCTCAGCTGTTAAACTCAATCAGCCCAGAGGCAGGAGCTCGCTTGATGTTCAGCAGGAGCTCGCCTGATGTTCAGCATGCGCTCGCCTGCTGCACGCTCATTTCAGCCTGATCCAAATGCGAGGTACGATTAGTCACAATAGCTTCTGGCCGTGCGTTTGTTATTTTCTGTCGAGAGTACAAATAACGCTTCAGATGTATCTGTTTGTAGTGTTTAAGTCAGGTGGAATGGCGGTCATTGCCAGTCCCAGTTCCATGTGACATCCTACAGAATTGTTTCTCTGCCCTTTTCCACTGAAGACAAAGGCAAAAACATCTCCCATCATAGTCCAGCTGCAGCACACATGACCGTTCTCACTAAATGAGGGGCTGTAATTATCTTTTTACAACGTTTGTCTCTGCTTTGTTTTTGCTGTGCAGTCCCGATTTTCTTTTTCTTTTTTATCGTGGACAATCGTTTGACACGTGTCATGGGGGATGGCTATAACATAATGTCCCCATCAGGATTTGTTGATGTTGTGTAGTAAACAGACATCACACACAGAGACATATGTGTGTGTATGTATGAAGTTTGTTTATTACACAACATTGACAAGTACTGATGAGGAACTATACTTATTACATTTGCATGCCAAACATATTCTGTATATTTAATGTTAAATTTAATGTTACTGTTTAATATGTTTACCAGTCTATTTAATTTCATTATCTTTCTGTGTTTATTTTTCTTTTTACGCTGTACTGTATTTCTACATTTGTTTCATTGAGCATTTTGATGGCACAAGAATTTTCCTGAATAAAATCCTACACATATGGTATTGATGTCTCTCATTTATTAGTGCATCCAGTAGGTAATTCCTGCTTTGATCATTTCTTGATTACTTTTAAAATTTAAATTTCTCCTTTGCATGTGAAAGAAAAGGTTATTATGACCCACCATTTGAAGACAGACAAAGTTAAAAAATTTACAGATACTATACAGAACAGTTTTCACTGACAGTGCATGTATTAATGAAATTACACACAGCTGTAATGCAGTAGTTAGTCAGACACTAAATAAAGTAGCTCCTCTAAAAGCTAAATCAGTTAGAACCGCCAAGAGCTCACCGTGGTTTAATGAATATATGCGGCATCTAACACAGGAATGCCGTAAATCAGAGCACAAGTGGAAGCCCACACATCTCAAGGTATTTCAGTCTGCGTGGTCCAACAGCTTGAGACAGTATAGGAAAGGGCTATACAGAGCACGTTCAGAATACTATTCTAATCTTACTGACAAACAAAAACCCTGTTTCATATTTAAAACATTAGCTAATTTAACCTTTAAATATGTATCTAGAATGCCTTCAACTATTACTAATTATAATTTTATTACTTTCTTTAATGATAAAATCAACAACATTGGAGTCAAGCTGTGCTCCAATACACACCCATCAATTCTGCCAACAATATTACACATGCATCCTTTTAGTGAGTTTGCACCAATTAACGTTAGATGTTAAAAAAATCCACCACCTGTCTGCTAGACCCCAGCTGCTTAAAGACTCGCTAGAAATTTCTGTAGGACCTTTAGAGAACCCTATGAACACTTCCCTGGCTTTAGGTGCTGTATCTAACTCATTTAAAGTTGCAGTTGTTAGGCTGCTGCTGAAAAAAATATAATCTGGATTCAGAAGTAATTAGTAATTATACATTTATTTCAAATGCCCCTTTTTTCTCTGAGATTCTGGAAAAAAATCCTTGCAATATAGCTGCAAACTCACTTGGAAGCCAACAGGTTATTGAACAAGTTTCAGTCTGACTTCCAACAAGGACACAGCACAGAAACAGCCTTGACTAGAGTTGTACATGATATCGTGATGTCATCTGACGCAGGGAACATGACGGCTTTCGTTCTGTTAGATGTTAATGCTGCTTTTGATACCATGGATCATTCTATTCTGGTAAACCAGCTTCAAACTGTCGTGGGCCTTAGCGGATTCTCATGTTAATGCAGTTTCACAGGTGTGCTCCCTGCAGCTGAGAAATATTGCTAAGATGTGTCATTTTCTTACTACAAAAGATACTGAAAAAGTTGTGCACGCATTTGTTTACAGTTGTTTAGATTACTGCAAAGCTTTACTCTCTGGACGTACAAACCACACACTGAACATGTCACAATGCATCCAAAATGCAGCTGCTAGAATTATTACTAGAAGCAGAAGTATGATTGGGTAACATATAAGGCTTTCAAAGGTAAAACACAAAAAAAATCAAACAAAACATGACGAAAAAAATAACAAAGTTGTTTAACACTTATACTCCAAATCGCTCCCTTCGATCACAGAATGCAGGCCTTCTTATTGTTCCATGCATACATAAAAGTACTGGTGCTAGAGCTTTTAGTTACAGAGCCCCTAGACTGTGGAATAGTTTGCCTGGTTATGTACGGGATGCTGAATCTGTCTCAGTCTTTAAATCCCGACTGAAGACCTACTTTTTTGATTTAGCCTTCCCAAAACAGTCTCTGTAGCTCATAGCAATTACTGCTGCTGGCGTATGTTGTACATGCCAAGATAACTGTAACAGTTTGCTATGGGGCTGCTAGAGTTTGTATTATATACTAACCCCTCTCTATCTATATGTGTACCCGGTGCCCAAATGGGCACCATCTGAGTGGGATGCCTTGATAGAGTCGTTGACATCCAGAGTAACCCCCCTCCCCAGATGGAGCCTTCACCCAAGGGATGCCTTGAGTTTGAAATGAGCTATTTTCACCCCAGGAGCTGAGACATATAATGCAATTTACATTCATAGTCTCCATTTTCAGCTGTGTATTCTGTAATGTTAGCATGCCCAGGAGGGGCTGGGCAGCCAGTAAGCCTTGGGCCCCCAGAGGTTTTTTTTTTCTCCACATTGTGGAGTTTTTGGTTCCTGTCCTCCTCCGTTGTTGTCTGGCTTTATCTTTATCTTTAAACCTCAATCATCCACCTGCTGTTAAAGCGCTTTGAGATGTTGTGAAAGGCGCAACAGTATATTAAAATAAATTGAAATTGATTGAAATTGAATATATATATATATATAAAAAGGACACATCCATTGTCTACATCCCAACATACATACATATTCTTATAGACACCTGACTGGAGTAAATGTACACAAACGGACCTCAGATCAGTCTATAGACCTAGCAGAAAACCAGGTTGTATATTCATCTTGTCAAGGTGGACAGATAATTCCTCATGCTGATTTATGAAATTATAATAATGGCTGATTTTTCAGTCAGTATTTTATTGTGACATTGAATTGTAGCAGTTTGAAATGCATATGTGCTACATGTCACATTAAATGACCTGAAGCACAGTGGCTGGCGGTAATGTAAACAGCTGGGCTGCCCTGGACATTTACACAGACTATGTCCAAAGGCTTTAGCTGGTGCACAGGACAACCTGCAGAAGAGGACTCAGGGATGATCCAACACACAACTAGCTTATTAGCTTGCACTGCACTGTTCTACTAGTTTTACTGTGGATTCTGTTTTGTCAGAAAGACGAAATATTACATTTCTTTGTGACTCTTCTACTAGTATCCCAAACTCAACTGCACAACTTCAAAAATGGTCCATCTTTGTGTGTGAAAATTGTATTGTGGGTTTTTGAGAGTTAAGAATTTAGAGAAGCAGTACCACACACACCACAGCCACAATGGGCAAGCATACAGTACTGAGTCACAGAGTGCTCCAGACAGACAGCGACATGTACATCCAAATCACATGTCGCACCTGACAGTCTGTGTTGGTAAAAACTGACTTCAGGGTTTCAGCAACATTTCAAAGCATTGTGTAAATAGCATAACAAAAGCTCTGTTTTTATGGAGCAGAATCCAATCATGATTCATTTTCTATACATACCCCACATGTGGCACAGGGCTTCCAGTGCTCAAGCTCCATCAGGTTACTGGGGGCTGTAGTGCCCAGGCATCAGCAGTTAACTGAAGTTATTCACTGCAGTGTGTGGAATTTGCCTTGCCTTCAATTACATAGGGAATGCTGCTGTTCCAGTCATGTCTGTAACAGTACTTCCTTCCTATTCACTCCTGTTAATCATGGCTCACCAGGCTCCCTTGTGACTAATGTAGAACCTGAAGGGTCTTTCATTTGTGGTGAGCAGACATGTGACAGTAATCCAGTGAACCCTATGTCTGATGTTGTGTATCCTTGTCCAGAGTTACTGAGCTGGGCTATAATTAAACAAGTGAGGAAGTTAAAGCAGTTTCCCATGGGAGAGCGGCCATGCTGCCGGATACAGGTGTGCAAAGGTCAGCAGGAAAAAGAGTGTGGAACGAAAAAGGGGCTACGTGCAATTTCTTACATTTTCCTAGACAGGACAGGGTAGATCACCCAGACACACATGGAAACCTCCCCAGTGCATCCTTCTGATAAAGAAAGAGGTTGCCTTAATTACCAGGACATTTATAATGCTGCTAATTAAAGTAGATTAGCCATAACTGTCCTTGATTCGACTAGCATTTGGAACAAGGAAAGGGACTAAACAGAGGAAGACAAATGAGTCCATATTGTGTGAAAATGTGCAGCATCAGTGATCACTGACGTTTCTCACCTGTGTGAAGCAACATAGAATACAAAATCAACATAAGGATAGTTAAAAAAAACAGCTGTTTAATGGGTAGTCCACGTAATGTGCTTTTAATCCATTTTTAGAGGAAATGCATCAATACAAGAAAGGAGTGAGGCACACATGACAGCAGTGAACTGTAAATCAGAATGACAGAAAGTGAGATGTTTCCATACATTTGTCTATGATTGCTATTCCACTAGATCTGATTTTTCAGAGTGATAAGAAAAAAAGTGAAATCATTAATGAAACATTTATAACAATGTATATGATACTTCCCCAACAGAATGATCATATTAACCATGTCAGAAACAGACACATTCACATTATTCATATAAAGCAGAATATGAGTGATATCAAAGGTGGAATATCATGTATCCTGAGAGATAACTATTTACTTCTACCCAAATCTGTTAAACACTGAAACTGTCCTCCAACACCATACAAAAGGTCCATAGTCCCACTTCTAATCCTACTCAGAAATTCTGCAACAGAGAAAACCTTGTGGATTATTTAAAGTGAGTTTCTGTCATCTTTGGTGGAATTGGCCAGTTTGTGAATTCGGAGTATGCTTTAACCATAGTAGATGGAGTTACTACATAGGGAACAACAAATCTGTTTTATATTCATAATACACAATAGATTAAAAAAATGGCACTAATAAACGTATTGGTACATTTATTGTCATTCAAGTTAAGTTCTCCTATAATCACTAGATTCGGCAGCATTACTTCAGCTGCTGAGTAAATTAAGGTATTTACCTTACAAACAAACGCCTTATAAACTTTGGAATACTCTCCTACAGTGCAGTTTAGACTATATTTATTCAAGAAACATAATACGGAAGGTAACTATTGCAACTGAATAGTTCATTAACAAACAAAATATCAACTTTTCATAAATGTTTTCCTATTTATAGTTATGACTCTGTTGTTCCATAAAGTAGATTTAGGAGGGGAAATGTGTGTAAAAATCATTTTCCAAAAGTACAGTACTTAATTGGAAACTTAAATGGAAACTTAAATGGAAACTTTCTAATTTCAAAATCTTGAACTCCAGTCCTCCAGCTTTTCTAAACAAGGATCTTGGTATGTGAAACCACATCAGTACATTGTCAGACTGGCCCTCTGTACAGTACCCTGTCACATGGGTCCTCTGTACAGTACCCTGTCACATGGGCCCTCTGTACAATTCCCTTTCACATGGGTCCTCTGTACAGTACCCTGTCACATGGGCCCTCTGTACAGTTCCCTGTCACATGGGTCCTCTGTACAGTACCTGTCACATGGGTCCTCTGTACAATTCCCTTTCACATGGGTCCTCTGTACAGTACCCTGTCACATGGGTCCTCTGTACCCTGTCACATGGGTCCTCTGTACAGTTCCCTGTCACATGGATCATCTGTACAGTTCCCTGTCACATGGATCATCTGTACAGTACCCTGTCACATGGGCCCTCTGAATCCTGCTCAGAAGCAACACTGTGTGCTTGACATCGTTCTTGCTGGATTGCAGGAACCATGTTTAATATTTGAGGGAAAATGTGTAGCTTTTGGTTTTGTTTAAAAGTAAATTCAATGTGGAAAGCAGGCAAAATTGCTGCATTGTTATGGCATGGTTTTATTCAGACTGCACCAGAATATTTGGTGTCAGAAAGACAGAGAAGAGGGAGAGCAGTCAGTGATGCTGATGTTCAATCAAGTTTGCAAGTGGTTTGTACTATAGTACACCCTCTCCCTCCCTCCCTCTGTTGTTTCTCAGCCTGCATTTAAGATCTGTGAAGATGATGTACGCAACGTTTTCAGAAAGCAAAAGATAAGGAAAGCCAAAGGCCTAGATGGTGTCTCACCAGCCTGCTTCAAAGCATGTGCTGTCCAGCTAGCACCAATCTTCACATGCATCGTCAACAGGTCCCTGGAGCTGTGTGTAATCCCGTCCTGCTTTAAATGTTCTACCATCATTCCTGTACCCAAGAAACCAAAAATCAGAAGACCAAATGACTACAGACCTGTTGGTTTAACATCTGTGGTCATGAAGTCATTTGAGAGGTTGGTGTTGGCCTATTTGAAGGACATTACTGGACCGTTGCTGGACCCCCTGCAGTTTGCTTACCGAGTGGATGATGCAGTCAACATGGGCCTGCATTTCATTATCCAACATCTGGACAAATTAGAGACTTATGCAAGGATCTTGTTTGTGGACTTCAGCTCCACTTTTAACACCATCATTCCTGGTACCCTTCACAATAAACTGATACAGCTCTTTGTGCCCACCTCTATCTGTCAGTGGATTACAAGCTTCCTGACAGATAGGCAGCAGCTAGTGAGGCTGGGAAAATTCACATCTAACACCCGCACCATCAGTACTGGAGCTCCTCAGGGCTGTGTTCTCTCCCCACTGTTATTCTCCCTCTATACAAATGACTGCACCTCTAAAGACCCCTCTGTCAAGCTCCTAAAGTTTGCAGACAACACCACAGTCATCGGTCTTATCAAGGATGGTGACGAGTCTGCTTATAGACATGAGGTTGAGCAGTTAGTTGTCTGGTGCAGTCATAACAACCTGGAGCTTAACATGCTCAAAACTGTGGAGATGATAGTGGACTTCAGTAGGAAACCCCCTGCTCTTCCCATTCTCACCATCATGGACAGCACTGTGGCTGTAGTGGAGTCATTCAAGTTCCTGGGCTCTAACATCTCTCAGGACCTGAAGTGGGACACTCACATTGACTCCATTGTGAAAAAGGCCCAGCAGAGGTTGTGTTTTCTTCATCAGCTGAAAAAGTTCAACCTGCCACAGGCACAGATGACATAGTTTTACTCAGCTATTATTGAGTTGGTTCTGTGCTCTTCTATAACTGTCTGGTTTGGGTCAGCCAGCAAATCAGATTTAAGAAGACTGCGACAGACTGTTAGGACAGCAGAAAGGATCATTGGCATGTACCTGCCCAGCCTTTAGGATTTGTACAACTCCAGAGTAGAGAAACGGGTAGATAACATCATCAAAGACCCCTCTCACACCGGTCACAACTTGTTTGCGGTTCTCCCTTCTGGCAGATGCTACAGATCTCTGTGCACTAGAACATCTAGGCATAAAAATAGTTCAAGACACTGTGAAGTATTCTGTGAATACCTCTTTATTACACGAGTGCACAAGACACTGTGAAGTACTCTGTGAATACCTCTCTATTACACATAAGTCCACAAGACATTGTGAAGCACTCTGTGAATACAGTTCTATTACACATAAGTGCACAAGAGACTGTGAATACCTTTCTATTACACATAAGTGCACAAGAGACTGTGAATACCTCTCTATTACACCTAAGACACTGTGAAGTACTCTGTGAATACAGGTCTATCTTATGGAACAGGTGGAGGTTTTGGTAAAGCTGTTAGACAGAAAACCACTTTTTAAGCCTATTGTAAGTCTTATTACTCCGTTCGTTTTCAGTGCCACAGTGCATCAAAATGAATGAATTAAGGAAGGATTAGGACAAATATTTATTACAGGCCTTGTTGCGTTTGTCCCAATTTAAACAGTGTGAGAAGCAGATGGGACCATTAGATGAGTCATTCAAATCTCAGTTGTTTCCATTTCAGCAAATTCAGTATCTTCCTTCAGCATTTATAGTTATGTTAATTGGCAAAACTGCTTGAGGAGTAGTTATATGTGAAATTACATACAGGTTTGCATGTACTGTTTTGTGTTTAACATGGTTTACATAGAGATATATACAAAGCTATTAAATGTATTCCCACATCGCAATGTAGTGTAGTGTATTTGGTTGATTGGTGGTGAAAGTTTCCGGTTCCGGTGACGTCACCAACGTTCCGTTGCCTGAGTTTTCGTGTTCGCTTGGTTGTTGGCTTTAGTTGAAATCTACGCGTATTCCTTTGTATATTTTTGTTT
>JABJVR010000095.1:5093544-5111044 GCA_025773905.1 Chitala chitala | reverse complement strand
AGTGCCGACCTGTGACACGTAAACCTGTTGATCAGAATAAGGAACAGGAATCACTGAAGCCATTACTGACAGATCGAGTTCTGGCTCTGAAATGTTTTTGTGAAAAGCAGAATCCTGACGGCTGATGCTGCACGGGAACATTAAACCTGCCACAATAACTGCATCTGTAATGTCATGTATTTCTACACAGGCTTTTATTAAATGGTTGTCCCAACATAGGAAGCTCAGCCTGAAGCAGTGTGTGTTTGATAGCATCCTAAACAAAGTTCAGTTTCTCCTCCTAATTCAGAAGTGGTTAGGCTGGCCATCAGATGAAAACGGATTTCACACCAGCCTTTTTTGTTTTAGGTTACTAATATTTCAACATTGTGTGGAGAACCTTGGTTGTAAACTGATAGGAAGACTCTGGAATGTGTTTTCTTTGTAGAAGTTTGTACTGACTTTTTTCCTTTTTTCCACACAATTGCCTGCCCTGTGGTGGGTTGGCGCCCCTGCCCTATGGGTTCTGGGATGGGCTCCAGGCGTCCCCGCAACCCTTAACAGGATGAGGCGGTATAGAAAATGACTGACTGACTTTAATTGCCATAGCAGTTTAAGTGAAGGACTTGGAGCTCTTGTGGAATGTTTTTTTTCCGTTTTTCTGTCATTATAATTTGTGTGTTTGAAAGTGCAACACAACTCTGCACCATCAATTACTCATGTTTATTAGTACTGGAATATTAGCCTTAGCTTTTTCAAGGAAATACCTATAAGCATATATACAAAGAGAAAAAAATTAACAAAAAGTTAATTTCAAGTTATATTTAAATCTTGTTAGTAACAAGAATATATATATATTTTCTCTTTAACTGAAAATCATGCAACTGTTGACCATTAGTGTTGACCATTACCAATATTAGTATTATTTATTAGAAAGCTAAAATAATTTTTAGACTCTTTACTAAACCAATTCACAGACCACGGTGGTGTGGCCATGGTTGTGATTTCTGTTAAACAGTATTTTAAAGAGGCAAAGAGATGTAGTTTCATAGTATCGTTAGAGGAAGTACTTAGCTGAATACTAACTCAGAGGTTTTCAGAGTCTTTGGGAAGCTGTTTTTTGGGTGTCTTAACTGACCAAGTTGATCTTGTCTTAACTGACCAAGCTGACAGTTCTCAATGGCAGCCCCCCCCCCCACCACCTCACTCCAGTTATCATGTGTCACATTGTACTGCCATTTTAGAACTGCCTAAGGAAGATACGTCAAGGTGTATTCATGCCTTTCTCACAGATACAGGTAGGGCAGCATGTGTTCTTATCATAGTAAAAGTAGGAGCTCTCGGTGTCCACATCACTACGGCATGGCAAACATCACTGCTGAAGAGGAAGCTTCACACATGAATATCAGATTAAGGCCTCTTCGACACTTGCTCTTACGTTGCTCATTCTCAAGCCATAATTTTCTTAAAACATGTAAAAACTGTGAAAATATTTAGGTAGCTGTTTAATAGAGATGTTTGGTTCAAAATATTTTGTTTATAAATTAAACATTTAACAATAATAAATGGTATAATAAATAAATAATAAATTCTTTTCACACTACATTGACATAAAATGATAACACTATATATATGTATAATTGCTGTAATGGCGTTTCACAGTACTGGAAGAAAGGCAGAAATAGTACTCAGCAGCAGTTCTGTGTGTCACTAAGTAAGTAACACTGCGTGTAACATAACATGTTTTTTGACACTCTTGACACTAATTTAAGGCAGCATGGTGGCATGGTGGTTAGCACTGTCGCCTCGCCTGGGGTTTGATTCCCGCCTTGGGTCTGTGTGCGTGGAGTTTGCATGTTCTCCCTGTACTTGGTGGGTTTCCTCCGTGTTCTCCGGTTTCCTCCTACCGTCCTAAAAAAATGCAGGTTAGGTTGATTGGTGTCTCCAAATTGCCCAATGTGTGTGTGTGTGTGCCTGCCCTGCCCTGCCCTGCCCTGCCCTGCGCCCTATGTGTTCTGGGATGGGCTCCAGGCTTCCCGCGACCCCTCACAGGATAAGCGATATAGAACATGACTGATGCTAATATATAGAACACATTTTACACTTGTGTGTTAGTTTTCGTGTTTTGGGAAACAGTCACACGGTGCACACCACTGATAATCATGATTTTAGGCCTGTGGTGGTAAGTCACTTATGTTGTGAGTAATACAATCATTGCAACTTGCTGAAAATATGGTTTGACTTGCAGGACTTACTTAGCACCACGTACTGTTGGTTTTTCACCCCGACTCAGTTTTGGGTTTTGTTGTCACTGCCACAACTGACGCTATCATTTAATTTTAATTTAGGCGGCCTGGTGGCTCAATGGGTAGAACATGAGAGTAGGATACAGAAGTCTTCCGGTTTGAATCCCAGCCCAGCCACCTGGTGTGTCCTCAAGCAAGACACTCAGCGCTAGCTCACTGTCATATGCATATGAAATGTTGTAAGTTGTTTTGGATAAAAGCGTCTGCTAAATGACTAGAATAAAAAAAAAAAAATTTGAGAAGTATATGCTTAAAAATTGTTTATGCCCTTTTGGCAAAAGATAATTTTTGTAGTTTTTTAGGGCGTTAGGGTATTAGTGTTTGTGTTTTTTTTTTCCTAAAATATTTTCAGAATGATGTTTTTTTTTGTGGTACTGTGTTGCTGCACACAAACAGCATATAAGACACCCTTGGATAATGTTGCTTTAGTCTATTGTTAAAACCACATTTAGTAACGTAAACAACATCATTGCAGCAGAGACCCTTATGGCAGTGAATAGGATTTACAGAGTACAGCACTTTATTTTCACTTGTCTTCAGATGTTCTTTTCCACTCTTTAACACCTGAAGGCAGTAATCTGTGGCATACTGTGGATAGGTAGGCCTCTCCTGTCACTAGCCCTCTGCCCTGTGGGTTACCTACCTATATATTAGCTTTACTTGCGCAATGTACAATGTTTTATGTTTACATGTGCGATTAAGATGATCAGGTTCTTAAGTGAGAAAATGGTGTCCTGTCAACTGGAAAGTGAAAACAGAATAAGGCAGTGTTCTCCTTCAGATCTTCTCTCCCACCTGCAGAGTGGTTACTGTTGAGTTCTGACGGGTCTTACTGGGTGGTGCTGTTCAGCCCACCACTGGGCCCTGACCGGCTCCTGCTATCTGTTCTGTGCAGGCTGTTTTTGCTAGCCCCACCTGTTTCAGTTCGTGGACTCCCCGTGTGATCCTGTGCCAGTTGCTAGGAATTGCTGAGCTCTTTCATTGTGGGCCTTAGTGCTTTTCCTCTTAGTGTCTCCTCCTCTGTGTGCCTTTGGTATATGGAAATGTTCCTTCCTGCTTTATAGTTTTATGTTTGTGTAGGAAGATATGTATTACTGTAGGTTTAAGCATGGTTACGTTTCTGTGTGTGTGTGTGTGTGTGTGTGTGTGTGTGTGTGTGTGTGTGTGTGTGTGTGGTAAATATAAACGTATGTTTTTTGTCTGCTTATTTTACTTCACGTTTGTGTATGTATGTATTATATGTTTTTGTATGTTCATTACTTTTTCACGTTGTGTTTGGTATATATGTGTAAACACTTTTTTGTGTGAGTTCATATTTGGGTGTTAGTGATTCTGTTTGTCATCTTGTGTGTGTGTGTGTGTGTGTGTGTGTGTGTGTGTGTGTGTACGGGCTTGCACTAGGTTTGTATATAAATACGAATGAATGTTTTTTGTGTACTTTTTTTGTTTGTGTTCGTACAGTTATTATGTATGTATGCATGTGTTTTGTGCGTACATTTGTTTGTTTTTCACTTTGTGTGTTTGGTTTGTATATGTAAACATTACTTTTTATGTGTGTCCATATTTGGATGTTAGTGATCCTGTGTGTTTGACATTGTGTGTGTGTGTGTGTGTGTGTGTGTGTGTGTGTGTGTGTGTGTGCACGTGCAGAGCAGGCCCTGAACAATTTGGTGCCCTAGGCAAGATTTTAGCTGGTGCCCCTTACATTGCAACCAGTTCCACCACCAGTCGCTGCAGTGGTGCCACTATGGACAGATGGCACCCCTAGCATTTCCCTGTACAGCCCATGCCCAGGGCCGGCTCTGTAGCACGCATGCATTGGCACTGATCAGGTGAAATCAATTTTTCCGTGTATGTGAGAAGTGCAAATGTCCACATGATTACGTTTGTCTCTTTGTATATGCGTGACTAGAATACATCTGTGTGCGTGTAGGCAAACACAAAAAAAAGTATACACAATGCGTCGTTTGTGTATGCACGCGTGAAGCGTGTGTCACGTTTCTGTGCAGTCGCGTGTGCGTGCGTGCCTGCGTGCGCAGCCTCAGTCCCATTAACGAAGCTCTGTTCTCTTTCGCCGCCGGCCCGCACCAGCCGGGCTGCTCGTGCCCTTGCCAGATAGAGATTATGAAGAGGACGCTGGGCAGGCCCACGTACGCATATGAGGCCAGGCAGTATGTCGTAAGTGTGTGCACACGCGCACGCGTGCGACGTTGAGCACCGCACAGACACAGCATTTAGAGGTGCGAAGGGACGCTAAGCACCTTCCTCTGTCTCCCGCGCGCTCTCATGCAGCCCATGCGGTATGCTCAAGTTCTCTCCGCTTCAGTCCTCAGTATGGCATGCACATCACCACTGACTGACCGTGACCACAACTTGCTTCTTTTCGGTCATTTATCAAACAGTTTTAGATGTTTAAATTAACACTTTTAATATATTTTTTATGTATGGTATTTTCACCTTACAGCAATCCATTCTGAGCTTGTAATAAAGAGCATTGTTGTAAGGTTAATAATAGTTATTAAATACCCCATGTACACGTGTATTACTTTGCTGACACGTAGACTTTTTTAGTTTTTCCTCTTTGTTGCCAATGACACTTTTATTCATTCCTTGAATGGAGCTTGTGTCTGTGGAAGCAGACATAGCAGTGATGCACGGTCAGGTCATTCGACATGGCCACATGGACTACTGTACATGTTTGCAGGCGATAACCTCATCAGCTACTCTGTGTCTGCAGCTCTTGGCTCTGTGCTGCCCCCCACTGCCCGTATGTCAGCATTGCAACAAGGGGTTAATTCACAAAGTGTAACAAGCACAGCAAGGATGAAGATGGCTCTCGTTCTTGACATCCTCTGTCTTTCAGGCATTTTTTTAAGATGCCTCCTTAGAGGTTTGAATGACATGACTTTTCTGTGTGTTCTGGTGCTTGTAACACTTTAAAATGCAGGGGCAGCTGGAATTTACCCCTCCTGGTCTGGCGTCACAATTGTAAATCTTCAGGCCTGTGCCCGTTTTCCATCTTTTTGTAAACCTCCAAGGGTTTGTGGCATTTGTCCATGTGTCACATTTTTTTGTGCATAGCTCCTACCCTCCGCTGTCAGTTTTAAATGCCTGGAGAAGGCACGGCAATCATGCAGATTCACTATGGAACTGGGTCTTAACATGTAGAGGCATTGGACATGGAGAAGCAGCAGCTGGATCAGTGAATCAGTGCTACTGAATCTAAAATTTTATGTTCACACTGAAGGCAACACAAAGAGAATATTTTTGACTGTGGAAACATCATTGCACAACAGCCATCTCTTCTGTTCTGTGTTCCCAGCCCTATATCATTTCCTTGTCATCATCTTGACTACAGGAGCATTAATATGAAAATCGGTGAATGTTTGGTTTGTTTTACTCAGGCTTTATGTTTAGTGCTATCTAATGGATAAATTTTGGTTGTGTGCTGAATTTAATGTACTCTACATACCTCCAGTAAACAGCATAACCTCAGTTATATTGATAGTGTATACTATATATTATATTGAAATTCAAAATACATTTTCATAAAAATATTGAAATTCAAAATCCATTCTCATATTTAGGTATGTTTTTTTAGTTCTCTTTGTTCATTTGTTCTGCTTCTTTTATGTTATACACCTTTATTTACAAATGTGATTTGTGTAAATTAGTATTGCATTGTTTTCAAGAAAAAGCTTTAAAAAATGGGTCTGTGGGTGCGTGAGTTCTGCTTCCGTGGGGTGCTTGTGGCTCAGGGGAGGGGTGCAGAGGTGTCATTTCTCATGTGTCCATAGCTGCACACAGTCAGAGCACGGGGGTGGGGGGGCATTAAAAGAAGGCTCATTTAGGAGGAGCGCTTCTTCCAGCATGTCCTCTCCACGCCTGTTCGCTGCCACCATGAATATGAACATGCATGTATGTGAGCGTGGAATGCATGTGTGTGAGCGTGGAATTTTGTTTTCATCTTTTCCCATACCTCTCTCTGCTGGGCGATTGCCAACAGTAGTGTAACACTTGTGGATGTGATGTTAAAAGAGATGAGAGAACTTTGCACACATTAGTTTTCATTTTACTGTATGGGTGTCAGTAGCGCACAAACGTGAATGATCTTATGATGCAGTCTTTACATTATGAAAAATAAAGGGAAATTAAAAAATATTTATTGTTAAAAGACCATGACAAGCAGGAGGTCAGGTTCGTTATAACAACATGACAATGAAAAATGTGCAATTTGTCAGGGACCCCCCCGTTTTCAACATTTTCCAATATCCTGTACATTATGAGAGTTGGCTTTCTCAGTCCGAAAATGAATTTTGAATACAGTCTGCATTTAAAGCATGACAAGTGGGTGTCATGAATGTTCTGTGGCTCTCCAAGCTTATCCCATCTGTGATGTTCTAACTGCCATTAAGAATTGTAGATGTGTCCACAGTTGCTTTCTGCTGAAGTCAAATATGTTTTTTTGTCTTTTCTCTTTTTACAATACTCTACCTTCTACCGTGAAGCTTTCTCTCAAGCTGGTAAGCATGACAGAAGCATGCTCCCTTATATTATTCAAAATTTACCAAAAATGTTTTTTTCCCCCTTTTCGTCTGCATTTAGTTTTGTCATTTGCCATTGTTGTTACACAGATTAATTTCAAACAATTATTGTTGTCTCCTTTTTCTTTGTTGTTTGTCTGTGTTTTGTCCTGTTTGTCTGCCTGTATTCGTTTGTGCATTTTTGTTCTGTCAGATAAATCTCAATTATCATGTCCGGAGTCTTATTGAGGTGACACATTATTTACAGATCATTTACTGCTTTTTTATTTTTTTAATCGTGATGCCTTTTATTGTTACCACTCATCGACCTCATTAGTTAGGTTGAATTCATATCACCACAACAGAAAGACTGACCTTTTAACAGTACAAGTCATCTATCTAGGGGGAAATGAACTACCCAGGCCAAAAAAACTGAACGTCTTGACTATGGTATGCTTGCTTCTACGATAACTCAAAATATTTTCCAAAGCATTGCCAGTCTTCTAAAATGTAGAAAATGTGCTTTTGGAGCTTGCATGAATAGGATGTTAAACACATTTTCTGAATTTTTATTTATTAAATTATAATAATACTTTATCGCCATGTTTTTCAGATTTAACGCTGCCTGCCCTATAGTTTTTTTTTCCTTAATTGAACATGCTTTACAAAATCTTTCTAATCAAAGGGAAATTAATAAAATATGGTTCTGGTTCTTCGGATATAATATATATTTTGTTTTTCATTTTTAAAATACGTACTACAAGTACACTTGATTTTAATATAAACCACCTTTTTGGATAAGAAAAGATAGGTAATTTGCTATTATTCCTCATTGGAGTTGTAACATTAAAAATAGTTTATTACTAATACTTCATGATGGAGAGACGAGGAATGTTTCTGAACCAAGTCCCAGCAGTTACACTGTTAGCATCTTACAGATTGTAGCCTATGTGAAGCTACAGTAAATCTTTAAGGATTCTGTGTCCAGAATACATACATCTGTAATCCTGCAACTACAACACCACTCATTCCTGTACTGTGCTGTACCAGTGGAAGCAGTCATAGCTGTTTAATCTGAACTAGCTTTCTTTTGACCTTAACATAGTACCTGTTAACATATTTGACTGATTAAAGATAAATATTATAATCAGAGCATCTGCCTGAAATTCACTGGCCTGCCATTGGTAGTCCATTTCCTCCTAGTTTTCTGAAGTAGATTCTTCTTTGCTCCATATATTCACCCTGTTTCTCATCTTCAGTGTTAGTCCTGAAATGAATTCCAAATGATAAACAGTACAAATCCATACAAGCCAGAGTAAACACAGTTTACACATGTACCCCCACTTTTCAGTTCCTTGCAAAAGCTTTTGAAATAATTGAGGTATGAACACTGATTCTGTAGACGTCAGTTGGCATTACATTCCAGATAAATTAGATTGAATACTTGTATCAGTTGCTGTGGGGGGAAAAAAAACCCAAAAATAAAGTTCATATACCAAATGTGTGCATGTTTTATTTTTCAGGTAAGTAACACTTGTTCATTTGTTTATTACAAATTTTTGTGTGTTGTATTTTTCTGTCAAATTTGTAATGTAAAAAAGTACCCGTGTAATTATTGTGAGACCAGTAAGTGTTGCACGGTATTGACACGGGGTCCTAGGTAGTTCCATCTTGGTGCTGTGACCCTCTCCAGGAGGTCTTTTCTAAGTTGCCTGAAGGTGTCTCTGGAGAACCCTCTTCAGTCCAGGCCATCACTGAATGCGTGATGTGAATGTTAATGTTTCCATGTCACTCTGGACTTACACATGTGAGCCTTTGTAGTCCACGTAAGTAGACGTCACCCCCATACAGGTTTAGTATGAAAATGCTTTGTTAAGTAGCAAACTGAACTGAACATTCCAATGTATTTTACATGCAAAATTCTGCGTTGCATGATTTGATTTTATTATGTTTATGCACGTTATGCTCTAGTTATGCATTCTGGCACATTCAGAAGAAAAGCGTCTCGACTGTCAGCTTTTTGAAAGCGGGCATTTCTAAGATTTGGGGATGGCCACATGTCTGTAATCATGTATTCACACACAAATAAGTGTGTGTGTGTGCAGAGCTGAGGCATCAGACTGAAAAGGGTTAACTTCCGAGATGTGTTTCCACCTGAAGCTGCAGCATCTTCTTTCCAAAAAAAGTTATTAAAAGTCCATGTGGGCGATGCTGTATTATTCTTTACTAATTAAACATATCTTGACATCCTTTTCCAGCCATAAAAATCAAATAAACTGTGAACATTTAAGCTGCATTATCATGTGCAGTTTACTTGTTATTCAGTAAAATATGAGAAAATAAAATATTAGAACTAGATTAATATAAGTGATTTGCAGTGCTGGTTGGTTTGTTTATGTATGGGATGCTGCAGCTCTGGGTCATTACAGTTGGCACAACAGTGCTCTCGTGATCTTCGCGTTCCCTGATTTAACTCCTCTGCTGTCGGCTCGTTCAGGGTGCCGGGCCTGAGGACTTCAGCAACCTGCCCCCTGAGCAAAGGAGGAAGAAACTGCAGGCCAAGCTCGATGACATTAACAAGGACATCGAGAAGGAGATGGACAAGAAGTAGGAGACCGCCTTCTGTTTGGGGGGGACC
Source organism: Chitala chitala (assembly GCA_025773905.1). Classification (NCBI taxonomy): domain Eukaryota; kingdom Metazoa; phylum Chordata; class Actinopteri; order Osteoglossiformes; family Notopteridae; genus Chitala; species Chitala chitala. Next base: position 5,101,598 of record JABJVR010000095.1, on the reverse strand, counting down.
GGTGCTACAGTGAAGTGCTGTAAACTCGGGATCAGCTGTGGTGTTGTGATATCCACAGGGACGCCCTGATGAAAATGAAAGATGTTTATATAAAGAATCCTCATATGGGAGACCCCAACAGTGTGGACCCTCGCCTGGCTGAGACTAGCCTAAACATCGAGAGGCTCCAAAGTGAGGTGCAGAAGTTTGAGGTGAGCCTCTTTTTGTCCTGTTGGAGAAGCCCTGTGTGTATTCCTTGGCAGTCTGAAACAAACCACACATATACTTATGTTTTATTTGTACAGTGGTTGTAGTAACAGTAGTGGCAGAAGTAATGTCAGTATTACTAGTGATGGTAACCATGGTTAAAGAGAGCAGGAAGAGACCGATAATGGAAGCGGTGGTGTTCCAGACCCACAGCAGGAAGGTTTGTGGTCAGGAGAGCTGGGAAGCAGCACTTAGCCACAGTGCGTGAGGGGAGAACAGATGGAGCGCGATGGAGCATGGAGGCTAGCGCGGTCGCTGCTTTCTCGGGCAGTGGTGGGAAAAAAATACAGTTTTAAGGGGATAGGGGACGGGGGGTGAATACTGTCCACTGTTTTTTGCTTCATGACACAAACTTGTGCATTCCCTTTTAAATTACATTTGAAGGGCAGCTCAGGTGTACGTCACTGGCCACTGTGACGATATGGAAACTGACAGCATGCACTGCATGCGCAGTCAATAGCAAACTGGCCCTTAACTATCGGTCCTTTTCTGCTTCTGATCTTGAATCATTTTTTATTTTCACAGCTTTTAAATAGTGTAAGGTAATTTGGATAATGGTGAAACTCCCAAGAGGAATTGCTGAATCTGAATAACATCGTCAGGGTCCACATAGCTGTAAAAAAAAGTATACATACCAATACACTGATTTCAGTACACAAACATGAGCTCTGTTTGAAGATAAATCATAACAATAAACAAGGAAGAATAGAAACTGAATATATATGTCCGTAGAATAAAGCTTTCAATTAACCGTAAGGTTGGCAAGGATACAATTTTGGTTTTCAGAAATCCAAATTTTCCCTGGACCAGGGTATTGGTTGAGTAAATAATAAGTGAAAACTTAGTGCGGTGTGATTGCTTATTGTTTTTCTGTACCTGTGTTCATGCTGAAATTATATACAGTATGAACAGCTTTTCTCAACCCTTTAGTCTCCAGAATTGGATCTGTGTTTTATGTGTCATTCTTGTATGTTGAACTCCAGCAGAATAAATCATGGGAACAGTTACTTCATTTGCATAATGCTATGGTAACAGTTATACCTTCATCTGAAAATGAAAATCTAGAACAGCGTTATGCAACTAGGATATGGTCTTTATTCACATCTCACACATATGGTTTTCAAATGATTTTGTTTAAGTGTTCATTTTTGGGAGGTACTCATTTACGTAGAGCAAATATTAACACTAACAGGTAGGTTTTTATACAACTGTTTCCGTATCCAAATGAGTAAACCAGAAAGCTGTATTGCAGTGAATAACATCACAGTGCCTCCTCGGTTGGGGTGCATAAGGGAAATACAGTAACGTTAGCATATGGAAAACAGAGGTGTGCTGTGTGTGCCCTGACAGAGCTGGCTGGCCGAGGTGGAGGGCAGGCTGCCAGCCAAGGGCGAACCCCCCCGGAGACAGAGCGAGCTCTATGAGACCCAGAACAGCACACCCAGCAACAACAACAACTGCGCCCAAGACCGCGAGAGGTACAGTAGAGAGCTGAAGGGCGACACGCGAGTGGGCGCCTTCTGCCGAGGCCATCCGTGCGCTCGTGGGGCTGTTGCTATAGTTACTGCGTCTTTTCCCCCTTGAGCAGCCCGGATGGCAGTTACACCGAAGAGCAGAGCTCTGAGGCTCCGGTGAAGGCACCTAACGTGGAGTTCGATGACGAGTTTGATGATGAGGAGACGCTGCCCACCATCGGGACGTGCAAAGCGTTGTACCCCTTCGAAGGTGCTCCCCCCGTCTCCGTGTGCCAACAGCGTTCACCTGTGTCTCACACGCACATGACACTAAGGTGCGTTATCCTGCTCTGCCCATGTCCCACCAGGCCTCAACGAGGGCACCATTTCCGTGGCAGAGGGCGAGCTGCTGTATGTGATCGAGGAAGACAAGGGCGATGGCTGGACACGCGTGCGTCGGAACGAGGAGGAAGAGGGATACGTGCCCACATCTTATGTCGAGGTCTTTTTGGACACAAACGGCAAAGGTGCTATGACATACATTTAACCACACAGCTAAGCAGACGTCGCTTTGCCGGCTAATGGCAGGGGAAGGGGGGAACTGTAATGACAGGTGGTACAGAGCTTCGAAATCCATAGAAACACAAGAAAATATAACCTTCCTCTTTATCCAAGCATCAAGGACATATCCTTCGGAGATCATTGTGCAGCTTTTCTTTTAAGATCTCTAACCAGTTCTCTGCTCCACATCTTCCGGTTTTTTTATCCTCCAAAGAAAACGTGTCAGGCTAGCCCTTCTGTTTAGCCTTTTTTTTTTCCATCTGGGCAGACAGATTAGCTTCATGTGCATGGCCGAACTGCGAGTGTTGACGTAAGGGCTGTGAGAAGTTTAGCATAAATATTTGAACAACTTTGGACATGTTGTGCTGTGTCACCAACATGCATCAAGCAGTGTTTTTCTTCTTAAAGTGAGGAAATGCCTTTTTAGTACTCTTGTTCATATTTTTTTTACATCTTTTTTTATAAATTTTGTATCCTGTAATCTCAGTGTTATTATTATCTGCAAGATATTGTAAGAAAACGGCGTAGGATTTGATGTGTGGAGTTGGTGTAAACTGTCAGTTTTTTGGTGGAAGTAACACCTCGTTGGTTAATTGGGATAAAACTGGTCTGACTGCCCGGTTGTTTCATTTTACAGAACACAATGTAGATATAATGCTCATAGTAATACATTATTAGTCAAGTATTATTTAATTCTGAGTAATTATTATTATTGAGAATTAAAAATGCCTGACACAAAATGGGAGTAAGTACCCCGGAACATAAAATACATTTTGATATATTACGTATCTGTATAAACTGTTGGATAAGAAACTGTTGTCTAACGACTCAATACCCAGTTAAAATTTAAGAGTGATTGTATTTAATTTGAGTCTTATGAGATGTCTGAATCTTTTTTATGAAGTATTTGGTGCGCCTCACAGAATGTACAAAAGCGCCAAAATGTTATAGAAGTGCATGCCAAATTATGCTCTGTAAACTATGCTGAATAAGTGTTTTTTCCCAGCTAGCTAAACAAAAAAAATGCGTATATAATTTCCAGTGACCAAGAGTTCTGCTTTTTCTCGCTTTCAAAGCCGTAGTTGCTGTGGGTGTGTCTGCATGCTATGGGCAAGGTCCTGTTATAGAGTAGCTAACGATTCGGTATTTTTCATCAGTCTGAGTTCTGTGTTGCGGCCGTTTTGTAGAGCAGAACCTTTTGTACTGTGCAGCGTGTACAAGCGCTTGTCTTCAGCAAGAGCCACTTCGCTGAATTAGCCGCAATTGGTCCGCTGTAATTTTGTGCACAATTTTGTTTTGCGCGTTGTTTCACGTCGCTGTGGGTTACGGACGGCTGTACGTTTTATTCTTTCGTTCAAGGTTGTTGTCAGTAGACAGCAGTGTAATCAGAAATGCGCTAAACAGCCATCACTTTGAGTTACTACTCTGCTTTGTTCCTGACAGCACAACAAATCTGTCTCACTTAAGATTTTATTTTATACTCAATTTTCATTTCTCAAATCATTTTAAATAAAAAGTTCATGTTTTCACCTTTTAAACAGGACAAAAAATGGAAAATAGCCTCCTTAGAGCATATCAGTCTGCTTTTGCATAAAAAAGTTTTGCATGTTTGACACAAGCTAAAATGTTTCCTGGTACATTTCTAGCTTGTAAAAAAAAAATCTAAGTAGCCAAACCAGACACCAGAGTAAAATAAGGATATTCTTGACTGCATAGTTTTTTTTTTTTTTGGCCAGACAGTTGTCATGCATTTCACCATTGTACTTTTCCTTTATTTCTGAATCCATAAGTTGAAGAAATTCTGAAACTGGTGTCTATATATAGTCTAGTATTTCCTGCCTGAAAAGCAAATCACTGTGGAAGCTTTTCCCCACATCACTGGATTGTTTTTCATATTTATTTTGTGCATCTTCTCTAACATGTTATTTTGTATTTATTTTTGTTTTATTTTATTCTTTAAATTGCAGATTCCTAAAAGTGTTGGCTGGCACAGGAATGGCAGGGCAAGTTCCTTCGGAGAAAAGAGTCTTCACTGTAAAGGCCTTTAAGTAGAGACATGGCAGGAGAGATGGGGTACAGGTTATGACACCTCTTAAACTGCTGCTTCTGCATTTCTACCCCAAAGGAGTTATACAATAAACAAAAAAAAATAGTACCTGTGATATTTAAGTATGTTTTTTTGCTTTCATCGTCTGAGCTACGCTTGCTTCTCCGGGTACTAACTTGGCTTGTGTTTTTTTTTTTTTTTTTTTTGTGGCGGCTAATGGCTAACGGCTAACCCTCTGAAGCGCCGCTCCCTTACCCACACTTCTCAAGCAGAGCCACTAGTGGTCAGAGTGAGTGCTGAACCAGGCAACCATGCTGCAGGAACTGAAAGTACATTTCAAAACCAGCCTTTCCCAAACAAGGCGCAACTCCTACAGTATAACCTGTCTGGGCAGGGAGACACAGATTAGTGTTATGACTTAATGCTGCATCCTGCCCCATGTAAAACAGGTAGATGGAGCACTTTCAAAGTGCCCAGGGAGAAACGGCCCTGTTAACATGCTCGCTTGCCATAATTAATAGACGTTTCACAATTTACTTGAAAGCAGTGTACTATGAAGTACAGCAGTTTATAGTGTGTTAAGTGGACTATTGTGATGTAATAAGAGCAATGGGGTTCTGCTGTATGGACAGGTGATACTGTTCATCAGCTTTCACCAGTACTAATTTAGTAGTGCGTGTCTGCCTTGCTTCTTGGGGGCGAAGCATGTAGGTGCGTACCACCACACCAAGAGGCAGCGCACACTACACACACACACACACACACACACCTGTGATTTCCATTTCAGGGCTGCAGCAGTCGCACTGGAAAGGGTGCGTCACTCTGGCCATGTCCTAAGCACCGCCCCCTAGGTTCCTTCAGGCAGCGCTGTCCCAGCACGTGCTCTTTGCCTCTGCCACTCCTGGACAGGGCAGCCTGGCCCTGTTGTTTCACTTAATGTGTCGCCTGTACAGTTTTTAGCAAGTCTGCTGCTGTTTGATTAGTGCCTGTTTGTGGTTTCCTTTTTTGTTGTTGTTGTCGTCATCGTCACTTTTAAACATTTTTTTCCCCATTTTTACATTGCCTGTAGCATGACCTCGTATTTATCAGTGGTGACTTCTGTTAAATTCTGGTTTCACTGTTTTTCTTTTCTTTTCCAACAGCGCTTGCAGAAATATGGATCTCAACATTATTAAATCCAAGCGCAAATGCGTTATTATAATGTTTTTTGTACGCAAGAGTCACTGCCAAGTTATTTAAGCAGTTTACATGCAAGGCTTTACAGCCTACCTGATCCCTTAGACACAGTCATGGGATTTCAGGCAAAATGGTCTCCTCACCAATCCAGTAATGTCTGGAACACCAAACAGAATCTCATCACACATCAAAGGAAATGAAATCTTAAAGCGTTATACTTGACTCATATACCAAAAGTGTCTGAGAATTTGAAATGGCCTAACAGGTGAACAAGTTGTTACTGGATTGGTGATGCTTCTTTCTCTGTGGTCTGTGAAAGGTGTGAACAACAACTTAGGGTTGTTTTTCATTTAATACTGTTGAGAAGAAAGCTTTTTTTCTTTGCGTGGAGCCAGACAGTACATTATTGTCAGTCCACACAGTCCACAATTTTTTCATTATTTAAGGCACATAATGATCTTTTTTTTTGTAATGATTTAAATTTCTAAGTTGAAGAGAAATTTGAAATCCTTATCAATCAATACCACAAAGTAAATCATTTCCAAGTGAAGGCTTGAATAAAATTCCCATACTATTTAACACCAGTGTAAATGGTGTTAACTGAAATGTCTGAATATCTTTTTTGTGATGTAATGAATGTCTTTGGATTATATTATGCTTTTTAGTTTGCTGTTTAAACAACTGGACTCAGATCAGCATTAAGTGAAGTCCATCAACAGATCAGCACAAAATCATGCTCTGTATATCGTTAACTTTCTCAATTGCTGATTGTTGAAATATAGTGATTAACTGGCACCATGAAGTCCGCTGGTAATAATAATAATCAGACAGAAGGTTCACCTAGCTGGAACTTTGAAATTTCTTTATTTTTTTAAATGAGCAGTACAGGACCTTGTCGCAGCACTCAGAAATGTCTGGTGTGCTTGCAAGGTGAGCTGCAGCACTCAGCACGCCCCATAGAGAGAGCCACTGAGATTCTGCTCATACCATGGTCATGGAAAACGGCTCCATGAAATAAACATACAGGTAGAAATATAAACAAATATAAAAGGAAAAAAAAATGTTGTTCTGTTATGTTGTAGAAACTTCTTCCTTCTGCTTTGCTGGATAGAATGAATTTCTCCCACATTCTACCACATTTGTTTTTTGCACATTTTCGTTTCGTTACACTTGGGGGTGCTTGTTTCTGAGCACTAAAAACTTTGCATTGTGTTGACTGTGCCAATTAAAAATATCAGACGACCAGCACTGTGTTACTTTTGTCTAACCGTTTTTGCACAGCTACTGTTTTACTGGTGTACAGTGTTTCTATATAGTTAAATAATTCTATGCAGGAAAGTACATCTTATTTAGCTGCCTTACATATAAGAAACACAGACTCTTGCAGTAGAAATTAGAACAAAAATATAATCTCTAACTTCTTGCATTTAGTATAATGTGTAAAAAAAAAAACTCTATGAAGTTTCTGACATCAGTCACCGATGCACAACACCAATCCAGACATTACACATGAAATTATATTTCATAATCATAATTAACCCAGTGCCTTTTATTAAAATTGTTTTTACATCAATTTGTACAGTTCATTTCACTAATCTCTGCACACTTTATGGTTACTGATGGCAGACAGAAAAAGCTGAAAAACACTTCAATGCCTACTGAACCAAGTGAACCTACCGAAAGTCAAAGAGTGCTGCTCTCTGTCCATGTTTAGGCCCCAATATCGTTCGTTAACCCAGCTCTACCCATTTGATAGCATCACCTTTTAAAAACACAGGATGACTTTATTTTCTGGTAACCACTGTACAGCAACTATGTTTACTGTAAAAACGGTTCAGTTAGAGCTGGGCAATAGGTTTTATCGATCAAGTTTTTGGCTTAAAACGGTACGCATAAATGAAAACTGCAATTCACTTTAAACTGGCTAATTATGCTCTCTGTCAAATCGCCACGCCCCTCGAATACAACCACTACATGATGGTAGGGCACGCATCAACAAATGAAGGAGCTCAGTTCTTTAAACTGACGGTTTCCCCTCAGTCATTTGGAAGTGGTTTGGCAAAGCAAAGTAACGTCAAACCACTGTCCACTGTAAAGTCTGTGGCAGCAGCTGCAGTATACCAAACTCATTCCAGCATCTTACAGTGGCACACAGCCAAGCAGGAGACGTTTGTGGTCCTGTGAGATGTACAAGCTAGTGGCAATACCTAAAGCCCTGCTTTAAAGCAGGTCACAATAGCAGCATCATTTTTCCCCATTACATACCATTGGATAAGAAGGGCCACAGTGAAAAGAAATTAGACGTTTTAAATCAAAGACATGGTTCCCATAAACACAGTGGAAAAGGCTGGGTTCATCGCCATGGTGAATACCATCCACCCCAGATATGAGCAGATAAACCAGAAGTGTTTACCAAAGTATGTCTGTATAAGTATACAAGTTTTTATGATTTATAAAAAGAATTTAATTCTGTCATTGCTTATGAATTTGTTCTTAAAAAAAATTTAAAACTAAATCAGATGTACATGTGGGGGGGGGGGGGGGGACAAACTGATTTTAGTTTTAGGCCA
>JABJVR010000095.1:5080894-5093444 GCA_025773905.1 Chitala chitala | reverse complement strand
TCTACACCCCCCCCCCCCCAACCCACTCAAACGCCCACCAACTGCCGCCGCGGCCGTGGGGCCGGGGGGGCGCCAACGGGCCGCGGCAGGGGGGGTTTACGGGCATTAGTAAGTCAGTTTTCATACCCCCTCCCTGCTCTGAAACCCTGTTTGCATTCATTATCTTCAACTAGGAATTTCTAAATTTTATATCTGTATTTATCTCCAGGGTTTTATCTCTGTGCGGCAGTATCCAAGAGAAACTGACAAATGAAACTCACGTTTCCCATGGTCCTCTTTGTGGACAAGCCAAAGGTTGGTTTGAAACACAAACCCCACTAGCTTCATGGATGAAAACATGAGGATCAAGTTCATCTATTGTTTGGAGAATTAGAAACGGTTCATTCATATCAAGGAAGCTGCTAAAATGCATGGCTTCTCAGACCGTATCACTTCTGACCGAGGTTTTTATTGGTTCATGATATTTGTAATGTGAGGATGTTGACGTGAATTCGAATTATTGCATTTCAGAGTGTGACAACAAACACTGAAGGAGTAAGGATTTACATACTTAGTCTATAAAATCTTTGGAAGATCTTTTGAAAGACAGTGACACGTTGTTTAAGACAAAACTAAAATAGTCACATTCACATGCAATTAAATTAGCAGTAAGCATAACACATTTTCAAGGAGTTTCAATGTCCGGCATAGATACCGACATGTGCTGTAAAGAATTTGTCTTTGGTGTGAATAATGTAAATAGGAAACATAAAGCTGTTTGGAAAAGTGCTGCAAAGGCACACTATTGTTAAAACCAAGTACAGCTTGCCTCTCTCCACAGAAAACAGGCTAACTAACTCAAGCCTGAAAATTAAATGTGCACTTTTAATGCCATGTGGGTATCTATTTTTAATAGATTTGGTCTCTCCTGTTGGGATGCAGCCAAGATGACATGGATTGCGTAATGTAGGGATTCTCTTGGGCAAATAATTTAAATAGTGCTATCTAGAGTACATCATTTGTTAAGTTTTCATTGGGCAAATATTTTGTCCACTGCAACACTTAGTACCATAATATTCTGTAGAAAAGCATACAGACAGTGGTCTTCTGTTTATGTCTTTCAATTTTATGTTAGCTGAAAGGTTCCCCACAGAAAAAAGGCCGTTATTTCGCTAATTAGAGTTAGAAATTATCATTAATATGTGCGGACAAATGGCAGTAAAGAGACAGCTAGAATTGTGCTAATGAGTTTTTATGTCTTGAAGAAGACCCATAAGCATATTTTATTCCAGCCTCACCCGCTCCAAAAAAAAAAACCCACCACTTAATGATACTTTGGAGCAAAGAGGTTAATTATCATGTAGAAAAATTTGTCAGCACTGATAAATCTATGGTGATGTGTTGGGGTTAAAGATTGTAGCTGACTGCTGTGTGGGCTGGGTTGTTGCAGGGCAGAATTTTCTGAGGTTTTTCAAAAATTAATGGAATTGTGTTCTGCAATTATGTGCATATTTCAAATGTCAAAAAGTTAATAAAGGGATTAATTTTAAATCAAGGCCCTTAGACTTATGCCTACAACATCTGAAGTCTTCAACCTCTCCTTCAAGATCTATTTAGGCTTTACTGCTGATGCTTTGACTTGCTGTTGGCAGTTTTTAATGCCAAGACATTTTTAATTTGACCTCTGGTTCAACCATCTTTGGAAGGCATGTCCTCTTTTTGGTGCAAACCTGGACAGATATCTACGGGTCCCATCACTCAGCCCCCCCACTGATGGGGATGGTGGGGGGGGCAAGGGGCGTCAAAGTACTGCCAAGCACGGTGTTAGAGCCAAGCTTGTCTACAGAAAAGGTGCTGAATCAAGCACTTCAAATTTGTAACGTTACCCCCTAGACTTAGCCTTTCCCAAGGCACACAGGGAAACAGGGCACTCAGTCAATTTTTTAATAACAGACAATGTTCCCATAACTGGCCAGGAATCAAACTGGGTCTCCTGAATGGCAGGTGAGAAGTGTAGCACTGCCAACGTACCTCTAAAACCAAGACCCTCCCCTCTCTCCCTGCTTTTTCTCCAAATTTAAAAATACCTCCCCGTGGTACCAGAAGGCTAAGTAAATTATTACTCCAAAAAGCTTGCATCCATTAGCAGGCATATAGGATTACACTGAGTTATGATGCTACATCCCACATCATTCACAGCTTACTGGTGCCACAATGTATTTGACCCTACTATGCAAAACATTAGGTCACCAGCAACTCTGCGCAGACCCCAAGGGCATTTTAATAAAAATAACTTCTCTGATTGTATAAACAAAATACGACCCACCCCCCCCATCCTCCACATTATAACCACGTCCCTCAACGCCTGCTCTCAATCAGTAGGAACTTGCTTGTGTTTCTTTAGAACAGCAGGATGTACATGCACCTGGGGGCACATATCAGTCACTGATGAATCATACAGAGAATCACTTCAAAAGCACCAGAACGCCTGCGGTGTGAGGATCCGCTCTCAGCTTTCTTCTGCCCCTGCCTTGACAGCCCTACATTTGACTGTGCTCTGTTGCCATGCACTGTTCAATCAGCCAACACAAAAGACACCTGCAACTTAACCAGGCGGTTCCTCACTGCTACACCTGCTGAGCACGGAGATTTGGAAGAAATGTCTTTGTCTCCACGATTACTGACCTCAGTACTGCAAGCCTGCAAAGTCTTCTTATTTCATCTTGCAGAAATAATAATCTATTCACCCAATTCACCCAGTCCACCCAGTACTCAAGTGTTGTGCCACTCAAAAAAATGCCCCACTACATTATACTACATTTGATACACCTAGCCCCAAATCCCCTTGGTAGCCCTACTAATAGCACAGCTCCACCTAATTACCTAACATAATGGTATATCTTTAAAAGTACAATTTAGGAAATACATTAATGGCATCTCCTAATTATGGTAGGAAACCAGCACACCCAACACAAACACAGGGGTTTTCAAAATGACGTTACTACTAACATTTTACAGAAAAATATGGGTGTTGCTAGGTGTTACACAGCCCTCCTTAAATTTATATAAGCTGCATCAGGAAGCCTTTGGTCTGTTCTCCCCCTTAATGGGGCGGGGATGAAGGCTGATGAGAGAGGCCTTGAAAAAGAAACGGGTGGTGGGGGGAACAGTAAGACAGCATTCACCAAGTTGAGAGTGCAAGGCTGAGATAAACGCAGGGGACCTTTTGCATTACTTCCTCCTTTTGTTCTGGACCTTATTTTCAAGGCTTGGAATCCAATTCCTGTCAAGGGCGCAGGAATTCAAAACAAGACCACCGAGTGCGCGCGGCACGAGCGGGAAAAGAGGTGTTTGTGGAGCTGTGTGCGAGCGCAAGAACGCGCCAGTTCCTGCACCGCGCCCTCGCAGCATCCTGCAGCCTCACAGCCCTCTGTGTCCAAGTACCGCAAAGCGCATCCGTGCGCACACGGGACATCTGGTACGAGTAAAAAAAGCGAAACACGCACGCTATTGCACATATTCCCTTCCACTTTCCTTCTTCTTCTTTTCATTGTACATGTTCGTTGTAACTAATTACGTGTTCATCGCGTGCAGTGTGTGACAACTACTTTTGACACTTTTTCAACTGATGATGGCAGGATTCTTTATTGGCGTAACCCTTCGTGTACACACGAGTGCTCTTTGAAATATGAACAATCATATGCAGATGTAGTGTACTTTTCCACGCTTTCTCCAGACAATCACCGCAGTATATTTCAGGATATACTGTAAAAATCATCCCCCTACTCGAGGCGTACGTTAAAACCATTATTGTTAAAGTCTTACTGACTTAAACTGACTTTTCATTACGTTACAGTAATTGTTAAGCTATTATTTTAACCCGTCAGACTTAAGTAAAATAAAGTGACTGCAGCAATACATGCTAAAGCAATTTCAATTAATTACGTCTTTTTAAATAAAAATCTAGGAGGATCATGTCAGTTTAAATATTTACACGTGACTGGACCTTGGTTTGCTTTATGTTTTTCTTATGTATGACAAACAATTGCAGATTTGTTTTCTCCTGGATCTTTTTAGAAAGTGCGAAAACAGTGTATCTCTTCAGACTTCAGACTGCCACTCAAATATTTATGTGTGTTCACGGTATGAACAGCAGCACAAAATTAAAAAATTAATGGAATTAAAAGGGTTGTGGGGTTATTTTTCCCAACAATTGATTATTTTCAGTCTTTCCATTTAACAATTTTTCATTTGTTGCTATGTCTGCGGGTGCTTTAAACACTTTCAGTGTCTCATTTGAAATGTCACAATTTTTCCGTTTTTCAATTTTATTCAGTCTAGGTCCAGACAGGCCTTGCACCTCTAATTCTCGTGAGATTTGGAATGCCAGAAAGCCCCACTGCCTGCTTTTAGTTTAACTGGCAGATTTATCAAAACGCTTTGAGAGGCTGCCACGCATGATCTGCAGTGCGTTTGTAAGGGCTGTCATGAGCAGGGGAGATAATCGTACGAACACCAGAAACAGGCTTTGAGCCAGACGTTGCAGTTCCTGACCCCTCGCTTGTGCTGTCAGTCTAGGCTCCTCAGGTTTCACTGTGGGTCCCACTCGCCAATCAGACCTGTGCCATTGTTAATTCAGCTGTGTCTCGTTAGTGTTACGACACAACTGCAAGGCTACGTTAGGGGACACAGAGCAACACTGCGATGAAGACGCTGCTACTGAGCACAAACTGACTTCACAGGGTGTACCGCAACACGCCATATACAAAAAGTGAGCACCAACACCACACCTTCGTGAGCAGTAATGAGGAAGTGCATTTTCTGAACGTAAATCGAAATGCTTTGTGAGCAAAACATGCCACAGGTTTTAAGGAATTTAGGAGGATTTAAAGGAAGTGAATTGACAGAGGATATTTAATTTAATTTATTTGCCAATTCAGTTTATTTTTATATAGCACCTTTCACAACAAAGACGCCTTGAGGGAATTAATAACAATGAATACAAAAAGCCAGTTAAAAAAGTAAAAAAAATGTATCCAAATCTGTGACACAGTGGTATGTCCACTTTAGGTGTGGTCCTCTGCCCAGTTTAAATATTGAGATATCAGCAGCCTGGTGGCACAATGGGAACATCAGGCTGGGATGCAGAAGACTCCTGGCTGGAATGCCTTCCCTGGCAAAGTATGTAAACTCATACAGACAGACTAATAACTACATTTAAACTTCTGGATATGCTTAGCTTCAATTGCAAGCACATCTAAACAACACTGATTGTTACTAATGTGTCCCAAAATTCAGAAACCTTGAATGTGCATGATTAAGCTCGATCCAGCTAATTTCTTTTAATGATGACACTTAAGACTAAATGCATAAAAGGAGGAATTAGAGTCTGACAGAAACAGGGATGACTCATTGAAAATTACACAGATATTAAATGGACTAAAAAGAGCCATTCACCTTCATTGTAAGCAGTAGGAATGACTGCCCTGTTCTGTCACACCAAACCTTATTATTGGCACAAAACTGCCTGTCCCCCGGTTTCAAATTATGGCCACAAAGACTGAATGCGATAACTAAATAAGAATCGCTGTCAACTTGCATGCTGTGCTGGAGTGGAATGCCAACAGGCCTCTTATTTTATCCTTTATGATGGTCCTTGACAAATGTGTTTGGTAGACAGAGAATTCCATTTCGTACCTGTAAAAGTACATTTACTTCTCAGTATGCTTGCTTTTGAAACACACGAAGTTAACGTAGTCATGGGGTGCCTGGCAGCAGTACAGCGAGGCCTGAACATCTGGCAGTTATGATCCCATTTCACCATACAGAATCAATATGTTTGGACATCAGTGTTCATTAATTTATTCATTCATTCGGCACTCATGGGCGATATTATTGTTATCTTACTTACACTTCTGTTTATGTGTCCAAAAAACTAGGTCTGAGTCCAGTGTGTAGGGGGTAAGAAAGGGGGTCATAGGTGTCATGTCTGGTGCTTTCTGAAAAGGAAAGAAAGCTAACATCTCATTGGGCAGGACGTCCTGTTTGGATCAGTGGTGGAAATGGTGTCAGCGCTGTGTACTGAGTCACGGGATGTGGGCGCCACGCCTGACGGTGGGAGTGCGCTGGAGAATCTGCGCTTAGAGTCCCTCCCTCCTGTAATGTCAGCGGTACGGATGCAGGCCATACCAGCCTTCAAGGTCAATATGTGACTCTGGGCTCAGGCCATCAAATGCAAGGGAAGTGGCACAGACAGCACATGTGCACCATGACGATAGCTGATCGCAGGAAAGTTTGTAGTGTCGCATTTTTCACATTTCTACCTGGGGGAGAAAAGGAGAGACTCAGAAACAAGGCACTTACAGCATGTTAGCTTGCTGCACAGAGAAGCGGCAAAATGTTTGTTATTGGTGTGTTAATAGTGCTGGTCTTTTTATAGCAGTCTTCTGTTCACGCCTGTTAGAAGATTGCTGTCCCTTCACTTTCCTGAAATATCAAAATAAAAATGGAGATAGGCTGGACTGTGTTGAAAAGCCTGAGCAGCATCTGCCCATCTGGCGTCTCAGAATCTTCTCTCGGCCAAATGACGGTAACTTCACAGGCCACAAGATCTTACAACGTGTTCTTAATGGTGTAGGAAATACCCTGTTCTCTTCATACATGGTTAAAAGCAACACAAGTAGAAGACAACAGGGAAGCAACACATGATAATCTGATGGCTTCTGTTCAAAAAACGTCACCCCAAATAAATCTGGTGGCACCACGGAGTGTCAGCAGCAGTTTGATTAACGTCAGTCCAATTAACTTTCATAGCCTCACTTCCTTCTTTAAACAGCTGTAGCAGGACATTGCAGCAAGTTGCAATTGTGTTAAATTACTAAAAAAGCTAAATGAGGTGAGATAAAAGACAATAAAAGGAGAAGACACCTTTCTTACAGGTAGGAGAACTTTCAAAGAAGGTGTCAGGATGATCTGTGTTAAAACACAGGTGTCATTGCAGTACAGTGCATTTACATTCTAATAAGTAACCTCCAACACATGACACGTCTCTTACCTCGGGGGGAAGGTTGTTTTTTTGCTGACAACAGTGCAGGTCTAAGCCTTGTCAATGGCTGGACATAGACCAGCATGACCCTGACCAAAAACTGCACCTCATTTCCTGAGATCATTATAAGATGTTACAGAGAAATACCTGTAACAGGTGCTTACTTGTGCCAGACCAGCTGTACTGGAGAGAGCCCTTGTCACTGATGGCTGTAACTTGTTTACCAGTCATTCCCATGGTGACCCAGTCATTCCACCAGTCATTCTGGTTTCCATGTTGACCCAGATATAATGATTGACATCTGATGGTGCTTTCCTGCTTTGGGTGACATTATCAACATGTTACATTTTGTATTCCTGACAGAAAGTTTCTCAAAAAATAATTTGACTAGATACTGTCTAGTTTAACACTGCACCTCAAAACAGTATAATTTCTTATTGAACAAAAGTCATCTACTTGTGTGGCAGCTAGACTGTCATCTTTTTACATGCAAGATTGCAAATGTATAATGTTTGGGTATAGTTTTAACTTCTGAATGATAAAAACAAAGTGCTTTATTAACTTGTGCCTCACTGGCAATTACTGCACTTGTATTCTTCTAACAAATTACTTGTTTACAAACGAACATTGGCGCACATCGTTAAACACCACCGTAGCCAGACTGCACAAATGCTTTAGATGGAAAATGTCCAGTTTTCAAATTTGTTTCTTACCAAGAAAAAATATTATGCTGTAATGTAAACCTTACAATAAATCCTGTTTGCTGCAGCTATTGTCTTTAAGTGAACTTTTATTCATACAGCCCGAAACCCTGAACAGCTCTCCGAAAAACCTGAGCCAAACAATCGTGCTTATGTCTCCAGTGGGTCAATGTTAGTGCCCTTTCAAAATTCTGTAGGGTCCCTTTGACGCAGGTCCTTTTCCTTCACAGCTTAGATTTTTTATTGTTCTGAGGGACCAGACTCCCGAATCTCTGTTCAGCAGACACTTCCTTCTTCCTCTTTGACAGGAAATATTTTAGCTGTTAGCTTTTTTTCTAGGTCAACTCTGCAAAGTGGAGTTCACAGTTAAACTATGCAGATCCAGATTGATGGAAAGAAAGGATTCCTTAAGAAGAAAGACAGCAAGGCCACTGCAGAGGCTCCAGAGGTTGCACCCCCCTCCCCTCCCAGGAGACGCTCACCCCACCCTCGGGCCAATGCGTTCCCATGGCGCGGTAGCACGTAGATGTCTTTACAAACAGCGGGAGGGACAGATGTTGCTCGGTAGCTAAAAATGTCATTAGAAAAGGGACACAGATGGCCAAAGCACCAAGGACCACAAAATGCATATAAATGCACATGTTCTCACATAAACAAAGCCAAAACGTCAAAACCTAAAACAAATATCTCAAAAGAAAATATACTTTTAATATATACTGTGCTAGTTATAATGACAGACTTTTATTAATACCAGTGTACATCAACAAGAATTATGAAACGTTTACATAAACGTTTAAAACATGTTTTAGTAGACATGACATATACAAATTGTAATTGCAGATAGTCTTCTATATGTGCTTTCCTCTGGTACGTGGCTGTGACGTACAGACCAACGTAAATAAATGGGAAAGAGATAAAACGGTATACGTTTTAGGGCTGTGCACTGGCTTACAGTGTGTAGAGAAAACAGAAAGTGTTCCTCTGGATTACTGCCCTACATTCCAGACAAACTTGTTGATTCCGTAAGCTTGGTAACGGCACTTTGTTGCCAATTTTGGTTGGAAGCAGTTACCAAGAGCATGTGTGTGTACTAGTACATACTGTACACATGCAGCCACAATGCAACATCAGCAATGTTACAGCTTCATCAACATGTCTTAATGTATTCATAAGGAGGCAAGTCTTTTATGTAGATATCATGCAATGAGTGTAGAGTCATTTTGACTCAAAGATTATACCATTATACCACACTTAGTTATTGGCAAATCAAAAGTAACAGTTTCTCCATACAATAAATATTTTGCTTTTTTGAGAAAACCTTGCACAGGTTTATAACTGCTGAGACCATAAAATATACTTAACTTAAAAAAATGTATACCACTCTGTAAAATATTGTGTAGTTTGATTCATTATATATTCCCCCTAAAGTTTGATTTCTCTAAAAATGTACTGTACTTTGATAACTACCACTGTAACTTCCTTGCAATAATTCTTGAACATCAGAGAAAGTATTGCCATTTTGACAAGCATCTGTTAGATGTTTTGTCACTTTTGGAACACATTAGTCTGAATATGTTGTGTCCTGAAGAGCAGCCAGTCATGTACAGTGAGACACACAAAGCATGGGGTGATGTCTAAGGAACAACTGTTTCTACTGTTTTATTCTAAACATCTTGAGAGTAAACACACACGTCACTGACTGCATAATACTCTGGGAGGCGAGAAGACCAAAATGGGATAATACTAAATGTTAATCTTCCTTCAGACGTAATCCTAATATTTTGGGTGATTTTCAGTCCACCCCCAAGTGATGTATGAGATATTCTTGCTTCAGTAATTATTGTTTATTTTAGCCCGGATCAAAACCACCACAAAATACTGACTGTTATCGCAATACTTTTCCAAACTGTACGGAACTTGATTCATAATATTTAAATAACCGGTACTGAAACACAAAGTTATTTCTTAACCCAATTACCGTAACACAGACACTATATTTAAATAAGTGTCTTGAATAAAATCTATAGCATACAAACGTCTTGACTTCATTTCTACCCCACGCTAGCGTGTGGGATATTAAATGTAGAAAATCTGATTCATTAAGCACTTTGAGCAGGATGGCGCTTGTTTGTTCTGTAAGGCGGTTTTATCAGTCCGAAACACACACAGGAATTCCGGTTTGGGATTGTCCGTCCAATTCCTGACTTCCACAGGAAAGCTTGCATAAAAAGCAACTGAAAAACGCCCAAAGGCATTTCATTTCTTTCCAGCCAGTTCACAGGGCACATCGAGAAAGTGACCGTGGGTTGTATCGTAATAAAAAACCTTGGGATGAGTTTAAAAGAAACTGATGCTATGGAAGAACTTGGTAAACCGTCTGTCAAATGGTTAAGTTTGTTGTCAATGGCAGCTGCTGTTGGCAAGACTTGATCCTCGTGCAAGTTCAATCACTGACGGTAGGCGTGCTTTTATATCTAATTTACCTGCTGCATTATACCGTTTATTATAGCCTAGAGAAATAATCGTTCAGTAATAACAACTGGTACGAGAAAATTTGATCTTTAATATTGTTGCTCACAAATTTTAGTGATTTCTTTTTCTTGTGATGCAACTCTTTACAGTATTTTCTGTACTTTTATAATATAAAAAAATTCAATTCAAAGTATAAAGATAATACATTTTAAACGCTGCATAATTAGTGTAATATTTTTGTTTGGTATGTTTTTTTGGGCAGGGCACTTAATGTCCATAATATCACTTATATATACATTCCAGAAACACGAACAAAATAACATTAACATTTTTTTTCTTTAACTTGTAAAGTAGTAAATAAATGAATATTCATATCTACAGTTTGCATTTCATCAAAGTTTTAATAACGATTCAAACTCGTTCTCTTGGAGAACATCGCGTGAGTGAGCTTAGTTTATATCACGTATTTTTTAAGCTTCTGTCTCGATCGTATTCATATATATCCACCCAAAATGTCCATTAAGCTTCGCTATTTTGCTCCATGAAGACCACGCCGTCGCCGCGAAAGCGATAACAGGGAAGTACACAAGAGCAATACGTGCACGCCCTGATAGGCTTCCTGAAGGAACAGTAATGGGTTAGGAGAGGGAGGGTGGGTACATGTAACTAATGGTGAAGCCGAGCTGATAAGGAAACAACTTATTTAAACAAACTCGCGGAATTTAGCGCAGATGCACGCACTCACCACTTGCGACACGTTATATTTACTGTGGATGTAGTTGTCGCATCGTTGTTGGGCTGTTTTGCAGAAGCACTGTTCGTTGGCTCTTCCACCGCTCTGCAGCACCATTCGCTGTAATGGGAAAGGGACCGAAAATGTTCTTTTAATAGTGAAGGGTGCAGACCCCTGTATTGATGAATGTATTAACTGAGCTCTCTTTATTTACACTGACAAACGAGTGTTCCGCGTGCTCTGTATAAACAATGCATGATATTGGCATATTTCCCTATACGTTGCATCCATGTGGAGTAATATTTGTTTACTCATAGTTTATGGTGTGACCCCAAGTGATGGTCAAGTGTAACACGTAAAAAGACTTTTCAATTATATACAATGTAAATGAATTTAAATGTAGTTCTGCGTGAAATTACACTTACCGGCTGAATGGTAGGCTGTAGCTCTCGATCTTCATGAAACGTCGCCAACCGAATTACTTATCAGGGATAATAGGTTTTAATGTTTAAGCTCTCACAATAGTTGCTACACTCAAATCCCGATGAAAGCCCGGTTTCTATGCATCACTCTGGGTGTTTCCTTGACCTGTTGCTCAGTCACAGAGCTTTAAGTTTACATGGTGGGAGGGGGGCGAGGTGTAAGTCCAGGGTGCCCCCCTGCGAGTTCTGCAAAAGTCGATAGAGAACAGAAAGCTACAAACGGAACATAAAATACTACATGTCGCCAGGAATTTAAGGACTTTCGGGAATCCACTCGCTTCAGTTGAGTTTTTAATATTAAGATTTGCCGAGATTTTGGCATTTGGGACATAGGGTGAGAGTTAATTAGTACTTGCCTAATAGGGGATCGTTTGTGGAATTAAAGATATACCAGCAACCTCAAAGAGAGCAGCGTTTAACAAGTGAGTCTGAAACAATCTCTTAATTTTCTAAGGTTAAAGAGCATTTCTGCAGTTTTCATTGATGCTTTATGTGCTGTGTGTTTTTGGCGTGCTTAGCTATTGCCAAAATTGTACTTGTGATTCAGGCAACATGTATAATATCTAGCTTCTAGTCTACATGGAGTATACTAAAAGCTTGAGTGTAAAGTAACTAATTACGTACTGGTCCATTTACTATGTCCGAACAGGGAGTTTTTCATTCATTCATTTTTTTGGTGTCCGGCGTGATGAAACAACTAACTGATGTATTGATGTAATTTCAACTGAAGTGCGTTTATTTTCTTTTGGATCTTGTAAAACAGCGCTCTCTATTGACTGCAGCTTGACATAAAATAAATGGTCGCCCCCGCCACACACGCACACAGGCATGCACAAAGCCTGCCAGTTTACGCATATGTGACTGATGAAATGAATGTAGCGGTACTATTGCGATTTTGTATAGCTAGACGTTTTATTCACAGTCACCGTGTGAATGAGTACTATTATGTCCCAATTACATTGACTGTTAATATCTACAAAACTGTGTTTATATATAGGCGGCACGGTGGCGTGGTGGTTAGCACTGTCGCCGCGCACCTCCAGGCCTGGGGTTCAATTCCCGCCTCGGGTCTGTGTGTGTGGAGTTTGCATGTTCTCCCTGTGCTTGGTGGGTTTTCTCCGGGTGCTCCGGTTTCCTC
>JABJVR010000095.1:5054367-5080794 GCA_025773905.1 Chitala chitala | reverse complement strand
AATTAATCTTGGCTAGGCAGAAGCTGCTTTTGCCTTTTTCTCAGCCCCCATCTTAACTGCTGTCCCCCCCCCCTCAGCTCCTGTCTGAGATTGAGGAACACCTGAATTGCATCATCACGCAGTGTGAGCCTGACATCAAGGTGCCGGTGGACGAGTTCGACGGGAAGGTCACATATGGCCAGAGGAAGGGGCTTGGAGGTTCGCTCCTAGGGCAGAATGAAATGGGTCTCTGTGACTGAGAAGCCAACCTATCGAGAGAGCTGTAAAATAACTGCGTCCCCATAGACCACAGTCCAGCCCTGTTTTAACCAATCACCACCTTTATTTTACTGGTACCTGCATAGTCACAGTGGTTTGCCTACTCACACTCAGTCAGGATAGGTTTTTTTTTTTTTTTTTTTTCCCCCTCGACTTTCAAAATCTAAACAATTAGTATTAAATGGCACTTAAGGTCTCTAATGCCTGTACAGTCAGTTCAGTATGTAATGTAGTACCTGTTACTTTTTTCACATCACAGCCAGGAGGGATGTGTCATGTCACCGGGACTGACCTCTATGCTCTGCTTCCTTCTCACTTTGCAGGTGGAATGTACAAGGGTCATGTTGAGGCGCTGGCCCCCACGGTACAAGAGCTGGCTGCCCTGGAGAAAGAAGCCCAAACCTCCTTCCTGCATCTGGGCTACCTGCCAAACCAACTCTTTAGGGCATTCTAAAAAATACATTACTACAGAATTACCGGTTTGGGCCTGTGGCAGTTACACTGCTTCACTAATATGCATCTTATAGCTTTACTTTAAAGTGTTTACTATTTAAATTGTAGCTATAATTTGGCATCTAATTATCTAATTTTTGTTGTTGTTGAAAGATGAAGCAAAGTTTGAGTTTTTAATTCTGCCATCTGGACATAAAAATGCATAAATAAAATCTGTTCATTTCTGTCCTCTATTCCCACACATATGTGCTATCGATTGGCAAGAATTAGACTATTGCAACAAGCCAATCCGTGAATTGCAATTTTATTTAAGTATCTATAGGTGTCGCCATTGCACTTTGAATTTCATTGCAACAGTGTATGGTTGAGATCTTCGGATATTTTCAAAGCCCTACATATCCTATCAGTCAAATAATAAATATGATTCTGATGAAATATATTGTGTGTTTGTATTGTAATGAGAGTGAATTGGAGCTTGGAGATTGGACTAATTGAATTAGATGATGTAATGTTAGATGCACCTGTTTTCACTAGATAAAAGGAGTTTAGATGTTTTGGGGAGAGCACCCTGTTACTGTGGCTCAGCACTCCTATAGGAAGGAGGGTGTCGTTCGGGGTTGTATAGAACTGCCGGCAATGAAGACATGGGAGTAGCAACTTCCAAGTTAGGAGAGGAGGCTTGATACCTCCTGTAGGTAGTCAGGCCTGGGTTTAGGAAGGTGCGCTAGCTGTGATTCCTCCGTGCTATCTGCTGGTTAGTGGTGCATGATTCTTGAGTATTGTTGCTGTCCAACAAAGCAGTCTTCCTGGACAGTTGTATGGTGCCTGAAGCTCAGACCCTGGGGGGGGGTCTTGCATTTTGGTGAGGTAAGTATATTATTAAAAGCTGACTGATTCATGATTCTTGCACGTGTCTACAGTGCTTCTACTAGTAGGTGACAGTGTGTAATGTTGTATGGTTAAGGGAAATCTTTTAAAATATTCAGTAGATGTGGTGCCACAGTTAATCTAGGGTGATTCCTTTTATCCATCGAATATTCATAAAGATTGTGTATATATAGTTTTTGTTATTGAAGGCTCTCATTAAGGGGCGGTGCTTTTCTGCCTGGTATATTTAACCCCACACAATTTATTACAATATTTACCATGTCACAGGAAATAATTACCTAATGAAATACTTTTCTATGTCCTTTTAATATAAATTTGTAAATCCCGCCTTGTTTCATTTGTAACTTTTTAATTTTATATTTTCACAGACAACAAATACCCAGGGCTTTATACAGGTACATGGATATAAATGCTAAACTGGGACAGATTGAAACTATACAGTGTAAAAAGTGCAATATGATAATCTGTATATGTTCTCATTACCAGAGTAAAGGAAACATTTATACTCATGGGAGTATAACCTCCTGACATATGAACAGTGACTGATTTTGGTTCCTCCCTAACAATATCCCTGCTTATACATTCACCACTGACAGCATTGTTTCACACCCTAATGCACATGCGCACACACACGTCAAAGCCACAAACAGTATGAAATATGATTGGGTAATAGTGAAGTGCAGCTGTCCCCTCAGTGCCCTCCAGCACCTTCCTAGCTTGTAAATGACACTCTTGCTTCCTGGGGGGACAGTGCCTGTGGTGTGCATGTGAAGTCAGTCACCCAGGACAAACAGAGGCAGAGCTTCTGTTTCTGGAGATAGAGGCAACATTAGCTGTGTGTGTTTAGACAGACAAACTGCACCAATGCACGGTTTATAAGGACTGCAGTCCTGAGGTTAGTTAAGTGACCAGAGAGTGTGTAGCAGCGAGCTCCTCACCATGCGAATCAAAGCAGTTCCTTTTTTGCCAGAAATTTAGGGAGGAGAGGAGAAGGAATGACAGAAGGAAAGCGGCTCTCTGCAGTTTCGTGCAGGTCAGAAATAGGAACATTGTGGTAAAACTGCATTCATACCAATCCTTGACTCATAAACACTTTGTAACAAATATTCCGTATCAACAAAAAAACCCCATCAAAATATATAGGATATTACACATTTTAAATTAAAATATTCCAAAGGTCAACTGGGGACATTACTGAAAATTTCCCTGATATACACAAGTTCTTTGTTGCACAATAAAGTTTACTTCTTCCCGTTTTCAAATTATTAATGTTGATTTTTTGACAACACCAAGTCATCAGCTTGGAAGACCGTTGTTGCCTGGTTTTAACTAACTTTAGCAGTCTGGTGGCTCACTGGGTGGACCAAGCTGGGACGTAGAAGTTTCCTAATTCAAATCCTAGCCCAGCCAGGTGTGTCCCTGAGCAAGCTGCCCAACACCAGCTTCCCTGGGTGTCGCATGTGGCTGCCCGCTGCTACCCCCAGGTGGACGGGTTAAATGCTGAGAACCGATATCGCTGTGACATGAATGTGAAACGATGTAAGTTGCTTTGGATAAAAGCATCTGCCAAATGAATAAACATACCTATAAACCTATAAAATTCTTTTATGCAACCTGTTGCAAAATGTGCTAAATAAAAATGAATTGAATTCAACTTTACGTTATGCTGGAACATCCGCTGAATTCAGTGTCCTGTCATGGCAAGGGCGGCCTCAAGGAGGCTTCTCAAGTGCAAGTCCAAGTACATTTCTCTGGACATCACTGTCCACACGTCTTGCGTGTAAATTTATGGAGAACTCGATTTTTAACATAGGTGTCACTAGTTATCACACAATCACACCTTATTACATTATTGCTTTATAGTGATACGTTAATTTTGTGTGTAATAAAACGTTTTTTTTTTTTTTGCATTGTTATACTGGAAAAATTTCAACGTCAAGTACGTACGAACAAATCCCGTTTTGAGTCGCTGAACCTTTCCTGATATTAGCCCTAAACTGCCTTTAAGGGTTTTTAGTCCTGTGAATGTTAGACACTAGAGGTGGGCGATGTATGTTTCAACCTGATAGCAATGATTTAGAGGGAAATATCAACAATACTGTAACGGACCAAGGGAGTAGGCGGGTCTTAGACCAGGGTTGTGCCCACGTTGCGCATCAGACAGAAGGATTAACACCATCTGGAAGCCAAACCCTTGTCCCAACCCTGGAGCTGACATACAACACTCACTACACTATTAATACTGGTCGCATGGTTTTGATAGCACCGCGATCTCATCCGTGCGAATGCATTATTATTTATCTTTGCACAGAATCAAACGGTAAAATCAGTATCACTTTAAAATATGCATTTTGTATCTGTTTTTTCCATTACCACCAATGAAGTCACATTATAATAAAACTGAACTGAGATGTATTCTGATCACAATATATTATACTGTACGTTACTGCGAAGAAACTCAAGATTGAGTTTGGTGAATTCAACCTGAAAAGTAATTTCCACATGAATGGGGGGACGAACTGCTGTTGAGCCAGAAATTATTTGTAGGTTTCATCAGCTAGCAGTGCGATTTCCAAAAATGAACCAAATGACCCAGTCATTGTGCTGAGTAATTTAAGTCTGAACAGCAATCTAATTACACTTATTAAAGGAAGCACACGGAAAGAGCCATAAAACTGAAGCCCTTTTAATTCGAGTCACAGCCATTTGCCACCGTTACGAAGGGCCACCCATTTGCTACTTTGCAAAATGAAGACCTCGGCAGCTTTAATAACAGTGTGTTAGTGATCACGACTTTTAAATTTATTTTCCCTTAACGCCTGGGTGTGCTAGCGCTTAATCTGAAACGTGATTGTACTTCACGTTGAACAAATAATGCGGCCCAGTTTTCACGCAATCGAGATTTTTTGCCTTCTGCTCAGGCAAGTTCTCCATTTCAGTTCAGTTTACATGATGGGGGGGTGAGGAATGCACTGACAGAGGATGTTAACTGGCGAGCTCACTGTTTGACAGGCGTTATCTTTGCTGAATCAAACCATCCGTCCCGGGGCACATATTAGGTTCTTCCCCTTGGATTTCGACTCGTCGTTCCATTGAAGTTCCAACTCGTTCCTGGGGGCTTTTTTTTAACACCCCGCCCTCAGTCTAACCTGTAATGTCTTGTATGTTCCTGCCGCCTTTTTAAAACGAGGCTGAATTCAGAAGAGGAAACTGCTCACATGAAAAGTGCTTCAGTGCAAGGGCAGGCACAATGTATTTCTTGAAATTTTATAATGAACGGCTGTCTTATGGCTCTCTTACCTTTTCTGTTTCCAGCGTTGGCTCACAGAGGCTTAGCTAAAATTCCTGTGTTCTTTTAAGCACTTGTGTGAAGTGTGAGAACCCAGGTGTTAGAAGGTAAATAGGCAATATTTCACTGACTTAGCTGTCGACTTTACATGTTCACATTAATTCAGGGAAAGTAGACTGAAAACTGATTTACGGTGTGTGTTTGGAGGTCACACACTCATTACACACACTTGAAAAGTGTTTTTAACATACTGCGAACCATTCTGCAGCCTCTGCATGGTTGGCGGTGTAAGTGTCTTCCGTGCTGGTGAAGTGTTCTGAAGGATTGATATTCCGCACCTGACAAACCAGCGGACAGAACTGTGACAAGAAAAGATGTCAGGTATGGGGGTGGACATTACTGAAACAACCCCCTGTGGCAAAGTGACACACGGCACACCTAGTGGAGAGGGAGGCTGTCACCTGTGTATCTGTACAGACTGACAGGTGATTTGACTGAGCACTCACAGAAGAGTGTTCAGTTAAAAGAAAATCATTGTCTGTAGAAGGTAGTCCAGTTACAGTAAAGGGATAAACTCAAGTACTAATATGTTTTGCAACAAAGGATTTTTTTTTTATTGTCAAAACATAATACTCTAAAGTATTTGGTAAATAATCTGTTGCTGTCAACGAGAGGAAGGTTTCTGACCCATCCCCAGCTAAAAGGCTGCATTTGTCTGTACAGGACAAACAAGATGTGACAGGGACCCCGGAAGCCTGTGAGGTCAAGAGGAAAGGTGGAATTTGCTGCCTGATGGAGCGCATCAATGGCAGGTCAGCCCTGATCCACATGCTCCACTGTCACGTCGTTTTCAGCACACTGCCTCTCTGAAACTCTATCAGCCTTATTCACGGTCAAAGTGGCGTTCACTTATGCTGGTAAAGCTACCCTAATCTAGTCCCTCTAAACTGCGAGACATGGTGGTCTGGCAGGGGTGGGGAGCCAGCAGCGCAGCAGGAAATCGTCGAATGATGGTCTTGCTCTGCCCTCAGTGAAAATGAGCAGCTGAGTCATAGGATGGACTACTGGGGGCCATTGTTAATCCACTGGGTTCACAGTAGCTCCCGCCTGGAGGTACAGACAGGGTGATGTGTGAAGTGCTACTGCGGCCATTCAGTCAAGTGTCTGTCTTCTCATTCAGTTGAATATTACACCAACACATGCTTTAGTCTTCAAATTGCAGCGTATCCAGGTTTTCAGATTGACCATGAGGCTAAATCATAGTTTCAGACAGATGATTGTACTGAGTTTCTCCTCACCACTACATCATATTGTATTTGAACTTTATTGATCCCACATATAACTGTGGGATCAATAAAATTCAATCTAATCTAATCTAATCTAATCTATTGTTTCTGTCTGTTCTTTTCTACTTCGAGTGGACTTGATTCTGTGGCCCTAGAATCCTAACAGGACCGTTACAAATTTTTTTCCCAAAGAGTTCCCTTTTGTGTTTTTAGTTTAGAAGAGGCTCTCACTGAAAGATGGAACCAGTTGCCAAAAGTAATGGTGCTCAAATTTGAGGATGGTCACTTTGCTCCTCTGTTCGAATGAGCTGACAGGGTCTGTATTAACAGTCTAGGGAGGTAACAGTGCCCCCTAAAGGCACAGCAGGGGGGCACTAACTGCCGCAGTGTAGCACTGCACCACCTGTTGTATGGTGAACAAAAATTAGATGGCAGGAACAGGAGTGTGAACCACAGAAGCATACCCCCAGTGCCTTTGAAGCCCTTTGGTGAAAAATGGGAAGGGGAGAGGGGCAGGCTAATTATGCTGGTGCTGGGGTTGGGGGGGGTCTACCACTGTAGAATTTTCACTGCTGGCTGCTGGCCTATGGCAGTAGTTGGATCTGCCTGTAAACAGTCTTGCCGCTGCAGACTGAGAAGCTGTGTCTTGGTTATTCTAATCGTTATTTTTTTCAAAGAGAAATTTGTCCTTCCATAATGCACACTGCTTTAACATATACATCTGCTCATCTGCGTCAGATTTGTTCACTGCACTTAGACAAGCCTGGGCCTTCTCTACAGTAGACAACAACACCTCAGGAGATGTCTGCAGTCAGGCAGCACCACTCTGGCCGCTGTCAGAGCATCGCAGCACAGGCCCAACCGCCCTTCGCACCAATCACCTTGGGAACCAGACCGCTGAGACGTCATCTGTGAAAACGGCCCCGGCACAGAGAATCTGCCCCAGGCTCTCTGATAAAGTGCCGTGACGGGGGCTATCGCTAAATAAATCTCCCTAGCATTATTTAAAAGGCCCAACACAAGCTCCTTGTTTTATGGGGGGGGGGGGGCGACGACACTGGCACAGTCTGAAAAAGAGCAATCAGAAAGCGAGAACAATCTTGAAAGCATTTAGCTTGTTGCTGGGGGGCAAGAGTGTTTCTTGTTAAACTGCTGACCTTAACCCTGAAATCCTTTTGTAGAGGACTGTCCTAAAAAGTATCCTACCGGCTGGCACATGATCACTCGCATTTCACAGCACATAAGTCTTGCAACGTCCGCTAATTGGCAGCAGGCAATCACGGCGCCCGTTATTTCCTCACGTGTAATGAACTTTTAAGTCAGTTTCATTGCCTTGTTTCCAAGGTCCAGGGGAAAATTTTTTGCACGGCACAGGTGTTGCCCCTGAAGTGAACGCTTAACATAATAGCATATGTGGGGGCATGATATTGTTCTGTCTTATGTTGCAGCAGCAAAGCTCACCATTCTGGATTTTTTGTTGAAAGGTGACGTGGGGCGAATTTCCCTCTGAAGTTCCATTAGTGACAACAAAGGGGCTTCTTGCATGTCAGAATAACTGGTGCTTTTCCAGGGTTTAAACATGGGTGAGGTGCAAGAGTCACACGCCCACATCTGAGGAGGGAATGGCGCTAAATTATCATCTTTCAGTGAGGTTGTGACTTTCTCATTCATAGGACTTTCACACCTGGCGTTGGGACAGTCAGTGCTGCTCTAATTTGGAATTGCAAAATAGCATCCGTTAAATGCCTTCGTTTCGTGTTCTTAAATGTTAACTCATAATATGGCTGCAAAATTGTGAGCCGGTGTCGACATGCCAAACATTTGCTGAGATAATTTTCAAAGAGGAATGTTTATAAATTCTGTGGTCTCATCTGTTATTAATTGGAAACTGACTCTGCTCCCATTAATGTTAATATGATGGGAGGCTTGGATCCAGACAGGAGCTCTCATTTTCACAACTGTGGTCAAATTTAATTAGTCATCTGTATAGATCAGACTTTGTGTAATAAGCTCTCCCATATAAAAGGCCATTTCCGACATTGTGGTTATAGGTTCACCTCCAGTAAATCCATATCAAATTAACTCAGTTTAATATAAAATACAGAAATGTTAACTGGAGCACAGCCAATTTACATGAAAAGGAATCATGGCCTTCTTTATGCGGATATTTTTCTTCGTTTGGCAGCTCAGTGTTTCTAGATGGCAAACAGGTGACTTGCACTCAAGCTATGTGTTTTGGGACTCCTGTTTAGCCCTAGGTGTAACATTGTACATAAAACAAAGATGTTATATTATGATTGTTATACAGGTGAATGCAATTCAAATAAAATCGTTGCACCACTGCCTATCACAAGACGCAAATACCTCCCCACTTAACTTCCTTCCTCTTCCAAAAATTTGGCATTTTATCTGTTAGAGCAGTTAAACAGGTTTAAAGAATAATTGGGTTGTTTTAAGGTGTGTCTATCCTTGAAATTAACTGACCTGATGCTAAGCCAGCCAGCACAAATGTATGTATGCACACAGCACAGCCCCACCCCCCTCCTCTCATTGATGTGCTGCCATCGAAGTATGCGCTTTAGGAAGCTGTCTGTCACAGGACACACTCCTGTTCTGATAACTACTGAGGTTCCAGAACGAGCGTTTCCATTCCTCTGAGACGAGCGAGACAGCAACGGTGTGACGCATGGTGAGGTCCTGCTTTGGCGTGATGCGGCGACACCTCCTTCGCATGCCCCGCTGAGCCACATTAAAAGAGAGAGTGAAGAAGCCACACTGGAAGTGTTTGGCAATTAATCTCCCGCACCCTGTAATTGCCTCCCGTGGAGGCCACAATCATGGGAGGAAGAGGCATGCTGTAATCTCGTTCAGGCTGTAATTACATGCACCATAATCGCTCGGCCAAGAACAAGTGCGGTACCTGGGATCGCAGGATTCTGTCTGGGAGACGGCAGCATTTTCCTCCCTTTGAAGAGGCTTTGCCATATTGTCCAGGACTCTTGTGTGATCATCCCCTCACCACTGCAGGATTTGCCCCACAACCCCCCCCCCATACCGCCACCACCCATATCACAAAAACAACTGGCACAGACACATACATCTCACTGCTATCTGCATTCTGTGGCTGGTACCATTTTTAAAGAAACAACATAATTAAATGTAATTCAAGCAAGAGCTGTCCAGCAGCTTTCTGAAGGGCAAAATAATTTGCAATAATTTTTTCTTTTGCCTAAATAGAGCTGTTTCAGAGTCCCTTCATAAGACCTCTTTAAATGACAAAGGATTCTGGTACCCTATGGATTCCCTCAATCTCGTTTTCATTTTATATTAAATCTCAAAGCCATGCTCTCAATCACACTCACAATATAGTGGAAGAGTTGCATCTTATTGTGTTATTATACAGCATGATCTATGACATTAGACTGAAAGGGTGTGTGTGTTTGTGTGTGTGTGTGTGTGTCCGTGCGTGTGCAAATCTGGGACCACACAACCTGACACATATCTCTGGACAAATTGAACTAATTCAGTAACTAATTACTGCCACATCCTTAGATATAGCCCCTAAACCTTTAGCACTAGGAGGTGCTGTTCAGGCTGGAGGAAGGATTTTGCCTACACCCTTCTCAATTGTAATTGCAACGGTGCTCCAGGAGCAGGAAATCTCTCAGCCGTCACACTCAACAATGGCAGACGCTCAGACCCTCAACAAAACAGAGCAGAGAGCCCTTCATTTAAAGGGGGGGGGGTGTGAGGCGATAAAAGTGCTACCGTTTATTAGACTAGTCTTATCCTGAACCAAATGTGGCACATTACTCATGTTTTAAAGCGTGTCGTTGGAGGCTACCCAGCTCACTAATGAGGGCTGTGCTCCAACACTGCACACATGCCCCAAAGTGTTGCTTTCAGCTCCACCTTGATCCCCTGCCAAGACTGTCTTACAGTAGAGACCCGGGGAAGGATGCACCTTTAGCCTCCCTTAATTTACCTATTGTCTCAAGGAAAGAAGACAAAAACACAATTTCCTGTTAAATTAATAGTGTAAAAAAGAACATAATTTTAAAGGGGGAATTTATATGCAATTACAAATTTTTTTAAACACCCTCCCCCAAACCTTTTTCAAGTGGCGGAATGGGGTGTATAAGAGGAAACAGCCACAATATCACAGATAATAAAAGGCTGGATGAAAGAGAATTATGCAGGTTTGGGGATAATCTGTTTGATGTTGACTGCAAGGAGTTGATCTATACTGTGGGTGGGAGATAAACTCAGGATGAAAATTACATTAGTGTTGCCTTTCTGTGGTCCCACACAAAAAAAGAGCACAGGTAAATCCCCACACACATAAAAAAAAAATAAAGGTAACACGATTCAAAATATTCTGATTTTAAATCAGTGCAATAAAACAGTGTTTTTTTTTTCTTTTGACAAATTCTTGCTGGCAAAGTCAGAATATTTTCAGATCGGCTTTCTCAGAAAGAAAGTGCGGACCTTTTACTACCAGGTTGTTTGCCTTGAAACACACAGAAAACAAGCTTGTGTTTTCAATGAGCTGGCCACCCAGCGGCACGTTTCTCGAGATGAATGAGATGCTAACACAGTCCCAGCGTCTAGCTAACACGTCGTTTTGAAGGGGAAAGCAGCTTGCTTTTACGTGCCACTGCTCATTATACTCATACTCTGTGTTAAGGTGACCTGTACGTAGTGCCTGAACTGCAATACTTAGTCTTACCTTTGCAAGTTGGAGCATCTCAAACTCTTTTCTCCACCACTGCACAGAGCTTTTTCTCAGGTGCAGCCTGTTTCACTGTTAATATTTGACCCTTCTTCACTTATTCCTGTTTAAAGCCATATTGTGTAGGTGTGGTGAGTAATTTTGGCATGCAGTGGAGACAAGGGTGCCAGGAGGCTCTCCACTCAATGTCTGTGCCGATCTTCATTGAGAGAATTGAGAGGAAACGGAGAAAGTGGGTCCTGAGCAGCTTATAAACACTGTTATACAGTTCACACTCACACACACACAGACACCTACACATACACACACACAAACATTCTTACATGATCCAACAAGCACACACACACACCACACCACACACACACACTTCCCTGACTCAACATGCACACACACACACACATACACACACACACACAAACACACACACAGTAATACAGTGATACCAGATCAGGGAAAGGCCCTGAGCCACCGTCATGTTCCCTGCAAGCTCAGTAAAATCTACTGCAATTCTGCTCGACACGCTTCCATCTCTCTCAGACCCGTTCCCCTTCCGCTCTCCCTCGTGCTTGGTGTGCTTGCCGTTGGGCGTCACCTCACATTCTGCAGCGGATAGCAGGCTCTTGCAGTCCCAAGGCCAGTCACCCAGCTGTCGGCAGGATGTTGTGTCTGGCAACAGGGTGGCGGGGGCCGTGGGCGCCCCCCTCTTCCTCCCTACGTCCGCTTTGCATTTGGGGGTCTCAGGAAACAGCCACTCACTGCACACCATCCCTTCCCTTTTTTTGTTTTTGGAGGGGACATTCATCTTCATGTCTATGGAAGGCAGTAGGGGTCAAATATGAGTGCAAGCAGCCTATTTTTGCCCATGATGCTTCAGAAACAGTCGCACATTATCAGGACAGGTACTGAACACCCAGAGTCTGTTTACTTATGTTGTGAAATTTAAGATGAAAAGAGCAGACAGGTTTTTTCTTCTTTGACCTCACAGCTCTGTTAACACCTAAAACTTATCCAGACAGCATTAAGTGACTCAACTGGTAGGACTCATTCTAAGTGCAAGCAGAATCGCAGCAGAACTCGCCATGGCTACAGTCTGAGTGATGTCGTCCGGTGATTGTGACCACTGGTTCCGGAGTCATGGAACAACCAGTAATTGAAATCATGCCAGAAGAGCAAAAGAAGTCGTTCCGCAAAGTCTTCAAGGACTTTCTGCAAAAGTGTTTCCTACAATTGCAACGGGGCTATCCTGCGCACATGGCTTCCTGTGCCGAGAGACACATCGCTCCTGTGATTGGCCCTGATCATCCTGTGCAACGACACGCGGCGTGCCAGCGGGCGCTCCTGCACTTCCTGGCACGTACTTCGCAAGGCTGTATTCATCGCCGATGAGGCGAGAGAGAGTTAAAAATGTAAGCAAACGAGGAAGGAAAGGCTTTCAATGAGGCAAACAACAATTAGGCCTCAGTGGCACAAAACGCTACACAGTGAGGAAACAGAATGGGGAAAGCCCCCTGTAATGTCGCGAACGGAAAACCGCTTTCATTTTTCACACTCATGCCAAATCTTGTCCGTTTATATTCACATTTTTGTCTGCTCAGGGAGGACAGACATCCTCTGAAATCATTTGTGTTGTCACGTATTTCATTATTTTTATTGCATCACAATGGTACAATGGTCACTTTTGTATACAGTGACCAAACACTAAGATTAAATTGTACAGGACAAAGCTATAGCATGCTGTTCATAGAGGTCAACGCTAAAATATACTTCATCATACATCTGGATACAAGTAGCAGGATGGTGAATAAACGAGTGGAAACATCAAAGAAATTAATGAATATCTGCCTGTTGTAAATTAATCCAGTACAACAGCCATTTTTCGCAAAGATGGTTAATTCAGGTCGTAATCATACTGGGCTATTATTGCCATATATTTATACTTATATGAATATTTCCTTTACTTGCCATTTTACTCAGCTCTGTATAAGTACAAATTTGGCATTCAGGGGTTCCGTAGCAATTTTCCAATGTATCCTCACTCATATGCATGTCTTTTGCCAGTGAGCGCTACCTGTCCAGTTTAGCACCTCACTGTTGTCAAGGCTGTGATTCATATATGCTGGCACCAAGCCCTTTGTAAATCTTCAGCAAGTCAGCTAGTTTTAATTCTTTATGTTCTGGTTATGCATACACAGATATTATTTGCTTCAAGAATTAGCTGTCATACATCATTATTATGTACACGGCTGAAATGCTGAATTAGCCAGTCAGTTAGGAGAACCGGAAAATTTCACATTCAACTCTGAGTAGGGGACTGATCAAACAATTAGGAATAATGATTCTCAAATGCTGCATGCCTACCCCTTTCAGGTCCATTGAAAAAGTCATTAAGATTACGTTTAATACATTTTCAGTGCTAATGCATCCTAATTTCCTGTCTTTTATCTTCACCAAGATAATTAAACCCAAATCAAGAAAAACACACAAAAAAAATACACCAGTGTCCCATATATTTCAGCCCCAAGCTTTGACTAAAATATACGCAAGTCATCTTCACATTTCAAAATCCAACAGCACAACCTTTAAAACAGCATGTGGGAGACATTGTAACAAGAAGGGCGATATGTTCCATGGGTTATCTGAACCACAAACACAAGCACGCGTGCAAACACCTGAGGACAATATTACCATTACGACAGCTGAGTGCTTTCACACTGTGCTCTCTCTTTCTTGTTAAAATGACTATCAAATCTATTCTGCCACAAGTATTCATTCTTCACACTATTTTCTTTTTTCTTTTAAACACAAGACCAGCGACAGCGGTACCTAAAAGTGTATCTATTTGTAACCATAGGATGTATGTAACCATCTTTGCTCCTGACTCTAGGGGCACTTTTCCACTATACCAGGTACTGAACTTCTGGTACTAAAAGTAATTCCCACAGATTTCTGGTGCAGTACAAGCCCTGGTACATGTATGATGCTTTGGGTGAGACTTGCAAATGTGTTTATTACCGATTGGTTAGGCAAATAACCTGCCCCTCAAACACAAAATACACTATATACAATATACTGCTATCTTGAGAAAGCATATTTTTGAACAAGTTACACATTAATAAAAACAGTTTCAGCATTTATGCAACTAGGGAAAATGTGGGAAAAAAAAAACCTGAGTAAAGATGTCTTTTAACCATTTGAGTACTTGGTACTTAACTCTAGATAGCTCAACACCTAAAAGAAATTTTAGGCCCGTCTGTGATTTCCTTTTTCCCAGTCCAGAAAAGGATGTAAGTAGACGTGCACGTGGATGTCCGTACTTACTCACGTGGCCTGCAGACCTCTGTTTGCTCTGTGCCTGACACACCTTGGGTCTCGTCAAACTGTGAGCTATTCGTCAGGACCGTCTAACAAAGCGCAGATGTGACTCCTGGGAAAAATGGAGAATTCATTAACTTCAATGGGCTTCCTAATGCGGCAGCTACCATATTTCATTTAGCATAAGGTGAAGCCCCAGTGGTATGGGGGACCACTGACCAATACTTCCACTCCCTGGTGCTTTGAGGGGGATTTGGAAGCTTTGGGGGGAGTGGTTGTGGTAGTGAATAGCCGGAGTGCAGGATACGACCGATTTTTAAACGGAAATCAATTAATTCAAACCATTTAAGCCCTCGCAATTATGATCCAGTTTAAGGGGAGGTCAGCCACTGGTACATGAAAGGAGGACATAATTCGCCAATCGTCACGGATACAAAATGCAGGGCATGAAATAAGAGACTGAAAGATGGAAGGCAGCGGCAGGGGGGCACAAAAAAAGAGGGCAGTCCTCCTTCATCTATATATTTATGGGCCACGTTCTCCATTTTCCTGTACATTTAAGAAGGAACATCTGTGGCATACAGCACAGGGCTCTGCTAATGTCTCAGTTATTGTGTCTCTGGATAGACAGGATGGCTTCTCTTTGTCTTCATTCCACTGATGGCCTAAAAGACCCCTCACCATGAGCTGCTCTTGTGTATAAAATATTAACTGAGGCCGGAGAGCTTGTTTTTCTAAGTAGTATTGGAGGCAGTAGACATTTTTAAGTCTGGATCTTTGAACTACCGAAAATAGAATAATGCACACATGTTTGTAATGTCCAGATCCATTCCCCCCCACCCCCCACTGCACCCACCCTCCCTTCCTCTACCTCTTAAAAACAGCTACATTACGGTGCTGTGTTCATTTATAAAGTCCAGCTGTTCACACTTAAGGAACAGACTCTGGATGATAAGTGAAAGAGGAAAGCTTTCTGTCGTCTCCTCAGGGAGAGACAACAACCTTTATGGGGAAAAGCAAAGCCCCCTCCTGCTGCTATCCAAAAAAAGGCCAATCCAGCAATAATTGTTAAAACATAATTCCCAGCAGCGATGTAATGCCAGGGGGGTCCTCCTATTGTCCATGTTGGTCCCAACTCCTGCCTTCTCGCCTGATGCTGCTGCTGGGAAACTTACAAAAAGACACCTGGCAGGTTTGAAGTCATGGCTGTATGATTTACAACTACAAAAAGCCATGCCTATACCTGGTTTCAGTAAACCCTGTACAGATACAAGGTGCAATTTATTTTAAATAGATCTGCATTTAAGTAGCACTTCAAAGAGGACTGTTATGCATTTTAGACAAATCAGTCAATAGCCACACAAATACCACCCCTGCACACTAAACCCATGAATATTTCAGGGAGGGAACCTTTGATGAATGATGTAACGTATAAGCTTTGGGACACATCCCCGCAGGTTATTACGTTTGATGAGAAGTTTTTTGTCTCCCTACAAAGACTCCGAAGGTGTGGTGTGGAACATGTTATGACACTGATGAAACATGACTCAGGCTGAGCTCCGTTTCTTTGGCCTTATTGAGCTTGAGTTTCTTTTTTATTGTCCATTTCAACACACCCTACCTTTTCATGTCTGTACTGGAAGGTCTATCTTTATCCTTGCACAAAACCCACATCCTCCAAAATTATTTGTCAAGGAAAACGAGAAAAATGGAAACTAATCACTTTCATCAGGAGATTAATATCAGCAAGAAAATAAGACGTCCCTTCATATTAAATTTCAAATATGAGAGACTTAAACAGACCCATATGGTTTATTTTTATTTTGTAGCGGTATAAATGGCCTCATGTTTTATAGGTGGCCTTTCAGATGCTTTCTAAAACCTGAGCAGGATCCAGCGCACCTTAATGCCTTTGATGAGACCCAAGCCATTTCCTTCCACTTAACACCAGATCCATCCATCTATAAAGCAGGCCACATCCAAACAGACAGGGTCTGTCCATCAACCAGCAAATTCCCCTTCGGGCTGGACCCAGGAGACAGCTTTCTTCAGCATACATGTGGGTCCACAAAGCAGCTCCACAGTTGTCTGACAATCGCTTCACATGCTGACAGATTGTCAGGTCTGGAAAAAAAAATCCCCTGACCAGATCCAACGCAGCAATTAGCTGCTGCAGAATGAGCAAATGGATTGTGTCGGGAGTCATCGGGTTTCAACTAAACATGACGCTGGACCCCACATGTAAGA
This sequence comes from Chitala chitala, assembly GCA_025773905.1. Classification (NCBI taxonomy): domain Eukaryota; kingdom Metazoa; phylum Chordata; class Actinopteri; order Osteoglossiformes; family Notopteridae; genus Chitala; species Chitala chitala. Next base: position 5,064,329 of record JABJVR010000095.1, on the reverse strand, counting down.
CATATTGTCCTTGTTCCCAACAGACATGTATATGAGTGTACACACACACACACACACACACACACACACACACACACGCACATAGTACAGAAATACTCAATGGCATGTGCATTGTTTGTATGGTTTGCATCCAGACCAAAACTACACACATCTTAAAAGCATTGATCCCCCTTACCATGCATTCAAAATACAAAGAAAATGTTATTGAATAATGTTCCTGAACCATTTACATTTGTGCACAAAGCAGGTACAGGGGAGGGTCAAGCTTTCGCCCAGGTAGGAGACTCAACCAAAGCTGGCAGGAAATGTGGGTGAGGAAGCACACAGACCTCCTCTTCCTCACTTGACAGGGGAAGGTTAGCCATGTCTCATTATCCATGCTCTGAATGACCCGAGGACCCGAGTCCTCCTCAGCTGTTGCATGCCCAGTTGGCTTTGAACTTTTGGGTGTTTTCCTTTTCCCACTCACACAATTTTATCGCACTCATCTTCATTGTTATCTGAATCTTTTCCACACTTTAATTTCATCAGTATCTGTCTCTGATGCTGTTTTTACTTTAAACATTTTAAATCCTTTGGTAATATTGTTCTTAAATTTTCATTAGGCAGTTTGGACTAAGCACATTTGGAAGGATGGTATATAAAGTGAGTATAACTCAATTAAACTGAACTCAGTACATCACAGGGGTGTCTGAGAATTACATTATCCAGCTGGACACCACACACTGTGGCTTTCTAATGCTATTCTAAAACATGCACAGTTCAGTTGCCTAACCCCCCCCACCCAACCCCAGACTGCATCAGGCAGAGGAACTCCTCACCTTCTGGCCTGAACTCAGAGGAAATGACACTCATTTTCAAGTGCATTGTGTCTGATTGAGGAAGGCAGTCGCCGGGGGGGGGGGGCTTTCGGTGGATGAGACAGAGGGGGGCAGTGGACATAGATGGAGCTCCCACATAAGCAAGCTGTGCATGCTGAAAGTACCTATATGCACAATGCAGGGCAGGGAGATGCAGGGGTAGTGGCAGAAGCCATGTGTGATGGAAAGACACCCCTCCACCACCATCATCAGGACCCACCAGGGTCCAGGGGTCCCAAGGCAAGGTCATCTCACACATCACCCGGCCGGAGAAGAATCAGATGGTGGCAACTGTTTTATTGGTGTCCTTCCTGTCTCCCAGGCATTGTTTACTCAGTGTCAACTGTCCTGACTTCCCCACAGGCGCAACAACGGATAACTAGCATTCCTCCTCAGTGTGAGCAGACAGTTACAGTTGCTGTCCACAGGACTCTCTATAAAGAGCAGTCGCTGATGTTTTAAGGTTTGTTTGGGTGATGCAGGGCCAAGGACAGCACGCTAACATGAACGTCCACCTGCTAATCCTTCTCCATTCAAACATGAGTTTATTCAGCCAAACTGTTTACTGCAAAAGCAATGGAAAACATGTCTCAGTATTATACTCTTGGTGTTCATTTAAAGGTCCTTAATTCTAATCAAAACATGCACTGTATTGTTACATTGGTTGTTGGTTACCATGAACAGTGTTCATACATAATACCTGATTTTATGTCTATGAACCAAATAATTTAAATTTGGTATGCACTTCTGCTATACAGTAAACCAAAAGGATTTCAGTTACAAACACCAATGATTGCTGTGGTGAAGCTATCTGCATTTGGTTATTTGAGTTCATGCAATTTTACCTGCTGCCAGTAAAGCTTCAGAGTGGGCAATCAAAGGTGTTCAGAGTGTGGGAAATGTGTTTTATGCAATTAGCTTTGAGGCCTCTTGTGACAAGCTGAAAGAACTTTCTAACTCTCGGCTTTTAATGTTGAGGCAGCATAGATTGCTTACCAAAATCCTGCATTCTTTGCACATTCTTCAGAGACAGGTCTTCACATTTTCAGATGTTCACAGAAGTTCAGGTTTCACCCACTACGTGCATGTTTGTGCCCCCCCCCCCCATTCAGTTCTTGTTCCACCAACTGCAGACTTGCAATGTGTCTCTGCACCATCCCAGGTCTGGTGTCCAACCTAGGGTCAAAGGTCACTACAGGAACTCACTGTCCCTGTTGAAAGGGTGCTGACTGGCTGGAAACAGCTTCTGAATCCAGTTAAAGCCATTACTCCTGTAGGCATTGCTAGGCTAGACCAGTGTGTCATCACTCCTTGAAATACCGCCTTTCCTGAATAATTACACTGGTCTTGCTACTCAAACTACAGTTCTAACAGGTCTTTCACATTGCTCCACCTTACTGGTGTTCATCATAAAGTGTCAGTGTACCAGAGTGAGTCTTGGACTGGGCAATACCTCACTGTGGCTTCTTCTGGACGTCCACACTATCCTTAGTTAATGAGTTTAATTCCAAATCATCACAAAAGATGCGCTGGAAAGTCAGCACACAAATAGTTTGGGTTACCTGCCTGATATGAGCATATGCTGCATTCATATCTAAACAAATACCTGAAAAACACTGTCCCTGCCATAGTCCATACAGACCATACAGTACTTCTCAGAAAAACGCATTGCTTAACTTAGAGCATGTAAATAAAAAGACCTGTTAAAACAATGACATAATTGCATACAATACCTTGTGGAAATGGAGTTTGTGGTGTTCCTTACATGGTATGAAACAGTTGTGTTGTTTAGCCGCATGTCTGCTAAATTTGGAAATATGTCCCAAAGCACCTTTTCTTTCTGAGGGTCTCTGGGTATTTTTCAATTCAAATAATTTTGATATAGCACCTTTCACACTGTCTGCACCTCTTCATTGCCAGTTGTAGCTTTACTTAAATAATTTGGACATGAGTTTTAATAAAGTAAAAACCCTGTACAACCACCAGAAACTAAATCAGTTGAACAGCACTACCGCTGACTACCCTACCCTAAGAACAATGACTTGACTGTACACAATAGCTTTTCAAGATAGAGTTTGCATTATTATTTGCATTAAGCCGATAGTTTATGGAAGTTCATATTCATATAATGGAAGAGAACAGTACTGTTTTTGTGAACGCCTGCTAAATTTGCAGATACTTCCTAAAATGCATTTTCCTTCCCTTCTGACTTAACCTTCCAAGTTCCATTGTATTTTCTGTTCAGACAAAACAGCCAAAGTTACGTCAATCTGCCAGTTGTAGTGTTAATCTGGTAAATAATTTGGAGGCATATACAAATTTAATGCATTTTAATAACTAAAAACCACAACATAACACCAACAGCTAACTCCATTGAACTATACTGTTCCCAACCACTCTGCCTTTGCTTTTACACTCACATTTCTCCGAATATTGCTGCACACTCATCATAAAATAGTGTTGTTCTAACAGAACAATTCCACATACTTTCCATTTTTAAATGAATTTACAATGAAAAAACATATCATCTTCACTTGAAAATTACACACACCGCTGACACTCCACAAGCAGGAATGCATGTGGCATACTTGAGACTGGAGTCTGGCCCTGATTTGCCCTGCTCCTGTGCATGGCCCCTCAAGCCCTGCTTTGAACCCCCACAATAGCCCTGGCCAATGAGTGTGAACCCAGCAATAGAGTTGCTACCTTTTCTTTCTCTACAGATGTTCTTTATTAAGACGACTGATGGTAGCAATGAATAAGAAGTGGGCATATTCTGCACTCCTCTAATCAGGATTTAGAGGATACACCTATGTGGATTATACATTAATTATGATTAACAAGGAGAATCACCTTCACAATGGGTGGAGTTCTGCAGAATTACTGATACGATACTTTGGAATATTGTCTAGATACAGCTGTGCCACAAATTTTCTTTGGCTGCACAATAAGTTTTAAAAACCAAACGCTGCCTTTTGTTTAGCTGGTCCAAGAAAAAAGTTAAATGCTATTATTATTCTTGTGAAACAACCATAAAGTTTAGTGCAACCTTCATTCCCATTCCAATATAAGACATGGTAAAGTATTCGTAAAGAAACGCAAGGAGTTGAGAATGACACACAGAAAGTTTTTTTAAAAACAGGAAGTGGAGAACCACATACATTCAACCAGTAGCCACTGGAACTTGCAATAAATCCACTGAGCATGTCTTAATGTAGAAGTTATAATACTTTCCAATGCAGTGTATATGCCTTAATATAGATGTTATATTAACTTACAACACAGTATATATGATAAAAAGGTAGACATTCGGTTTTATTTGTTCTGGTTGTTGTGAATGGCTAAACATAGTCCTATAATTATGGTAACTAGCCTTTAAAACATACTTCAATTTTTTTTTAAGACTATAAAACCATGTTTGTACATGTCATCAGTTTGGTTTAGTTATTAAATTCATACAAAAAATATTTTGTGATTACGATTTACTTCATTGCCTTTTATAGAATGTGGTATATATTATTCAATGTGGTACATATATATGTATGTTTTAAAGCTCTTCCACACGGCTTTTGTGTTTAATTTGAACATCTAGTAAAGGTCCAATAGAAGGTCCAAAAAGGTTTTAAAAAGCAATTACCCAACATTTTTTCAAGGGGAGGGGATGTGAGGGAACAACCAAGGTCTCTTAAAAAAAAACATGGATTTTTGTCATTCAACCCCTTCAACGAGGAGGAAGAAAAAGCCAGCCTTTGTTCCACCAAAGGCCAAAGGGGAATAGTTGTGTGCGAGGTTTCAGGGTTGATCGAGCAAGACCACCCTCTGTCGAAGTAATGCTGCAATCACTCTGTTTTCTGTCTTCTACTTTTGCACCAGTCATCTCTCTCTCTCTCTCTCTCTCTTTTTCTTCTTTCAGAAACTTGCACAAATTGAACTAAATTGTGATATTTGCCAGAATCCAGTCATCAAAGTTAACAAACCTGCCTTGACAAGATCACCAAAAGGTCAAACAACAGCATGTGATCAAACATACTGTTAAACCTGGACTATAGAATTGCAAATCTGAAGTTCTTCTCACGCTGCTATCAATGTAGTGATATTGGAGTTTGCTGGGGACATTTTCAGCTCCTGCCAAAGTTCTGAATGGTTTGGAACATGTTTTCCACTATAATAGCAAACCTTGTAGGTTTTTATGATCCAGTATAAAATCTGCAGTGTATATGATGAGGTTCTGCAGCCTCCGCTGATGGACAAAGTTTTAGAAAATTAGCAGCAAATCTTGTAGGTTTATTGAACTCAACAAGAACCCATTTTTGTGTCTATATCCTGCTCAGCTGTTTGTTGATCAAGACGTTTCATGTTTGTTCAGCTCATTTTCTCAAAATGTCAATATCTCCCCACCCAGTGTAATGAATAAATAAATACACTTCATTTGAATTGCTTATGTACAAAGCTTGTAAGTTTTTCTTGCTTGAACTTGTAAAGCAAACTACCAACATGTGGAAACATTCCTCCAGCCCCCCACCCCCCCAGGCAGCACCTCCCAGGACCTTCTGAGCTGTGTAGTTAAAGGTGTCTCCTTTCCCTGAGCCAAATAAAAAGGTGATTCACGACAGGCTGTGGGCCTGCTTCAGACATCCTCAGCTGTTTTCTTCACCTTCCTGCCAACGCACGGAAGCTTCTGCCAGCCCATCATATCCTGCTTATCCAGATACCTTTTACAAAGTGCACCCCCCCCCCCCAAAGTTATTTTTTATAAAACTTCTTTTTGTAAACCCTTCACATGACGTTAACTGTCAGACTGTCTGTTCGTGTTTGAGGGTAAATAAGCTCACAAAAGTCAAAAACCAAATGTTTGAACTATTTCCCCCCTAACACCATAGCCGAGCACAATGGAACACGGATCTGGCCCTAGGCATAGGCCGTACAGGCAAATATTAGGAGCGCCGTTCCTCCATAGGGGTGCCACTGCAGCGATGGTGGTGGAATTGGTTGCAATGTAAGGGGACCAGCTAAAATCTTGCCCAGGGCACCAAATTGGTCAGGGTCATCTCTGTGAGTAGGCACACCAATCATGTAGTCTGATTTAACATATAACCAATGCAGCAATTCCTCCATTTAAAGTTTTTACACATAATAATGTATGGAATGTGTACCAGCTGCTTTTATGCCTCATGTTCATGGTGTGTATTATGCAAATATAAAGAAAGATAAAAACAAAGCAAACTTCAAGATCAATTATTTCCCTCTTTTATAAACTGTTCTTTACTGCAAATTCCCTTGTTCACTTAATATCAGTTGTCTGCATTTATTTAAATGTAATCTTAATCTTTGAATATCTGTCTCTGTGTACAGGACATAAGAAACCTTAACTGAATATGCGGTACTGTGTGTAAACTGCCCAGAAACTGCTAATGAACTCAAATGTTTGAATAAGCAATTGTGTTTGAAATGTTAAATAGCCTGCTAAAATCACAGGCTGATTCATTTGTACATATACTACAGTGCTTTAGTGATATTTGGCGAAATATATTTTGGATTTTTTTGGATGGGCTAGGGACACCTTATTACTTTCCTGCGTAAAATAATTGAAATAATTTTTCAATGGAGGGTCTTTCAGCTTTTCAGAATTTTTTTATAACATAAATTTTGAGTTTGTTGTATCTATGTGAACCTCATGTTTCATAAAGCCTCGGAGTATATAACTTGTGTGTGGAAGTGTGTCTGTGTTTAACGAAGGTCCCTACAGCCGCTAGTGCTCTGGCCACTACTAAAAATAATGACAAAGACAAATGTGGCAATGATTATGCAATAATGAAAATGACAAAATACAAATAACATTTATTTTTACAGAAAAGCACTTGAATTACACCTCTGCAATGTGATTTGATTGCGTAATAAATCTTGTGCTTCATATAAAGCAGTGCTTGACAAAACTTTTGTTTGCAAAGAAAAACAATTGGAATGCAATGAAGAATTTTTGGCGCATCAGCACGGAGCCGGAGTGAAGTAAAGAGAGGTGATGTGTTTGGCAGTGGGAGATGGAAAGCAGGCTGTGGTGTTGCTTAAATAAAGTGTGTCTATTGGGAGCTAACATTGCCCGATAACACACAAACGTGGCTTAAATGACACTGATGACAAAGATGTCAAGGGCCTAGATGGGAAACCAGCCCCCTGAGAAGCCACAGGGCAGTAAATCCGGCTGCATATATCTGCAAAACCATGGTGTGGTGCCCTGCCTGTGTGGTTCGATGTGGGATTAGCCTTGCTCTTTTGTTATCTTTCAGTTACTATCTCTTATGTTAACAGGTCAGTTTTGATCCGTGTCTTAAATCAGCCATAAAATACCCTCAAAACAGTGATCTATCATCCAACATTTTTCTTACCTCTTGGTTACCTTGTTAGCTTTCCTTACCCGTAAAAGGATTGGTTATAATTAATAAAAAAAAATAATATTGGTTATATATATTAGTGTGGCCCCTTGGGTCTTTCTTTTGATAGCATACCTCTAGTTTTCAATAAAAAATGGTAAAGTGAACCTCAAGGGAATTATATAAATAAATAAAAGGTTGTTATGTCACCTGACTATTACTGAGAGGTAGTAGAACACATCCCTTAAATAAATTTGTTTTATATTTTTTTAACTTTAATAATATTAAATATAGTAACATCTATGGATCAGATTTGATTAATATATTGACTTCAAGAAAAAGGCAAAAACAGTCTTTTCTTTTCAAAAACTGAACTTTATAACACACAACATGAAAAGTAGAACAAGTAATAATACAAAATGTAGATTTGCAGGGTCAAACAAACAACAACCAATGAAACAAATCAAACCAATATAAATCAAGTTCTAGTTGCAAAAAAAGGCTTTGTGTGCAAGAACATGTATGTGTATATGTGTGTATTTAGATGCACGTGTGGCAAAAAGTCGCACTTTTAACATGTTCTTTGCAGATATATTTTTTGCAGTAGAAGCACAGTGTGTTTGTCTTTCTGTCCTTATTGCCAGGGCAAACCTGACACCTCTTTCTTTTAGAGTCAGGTAGCCTCAGTGGGGTTGTGGCTGTGCCTGTGCTGGTTGATGTTGAGGCAGGGCTGGCTGAGGAGGATGCAGGCTCTGATGCTCTTTGGGTTGCCGATGGTGTGGATGGAGGGCTGGGTGAGCTCTGCAGCTGTCTGACCAAGGCTGCAGAGGCTGGTTCTCGGGGCATCCGTTCCCTTCGCTCAATGTGTGGCTTGATAAGGGAAGTTCTTAGCTCCTCAAGAAACATTCTCCGCTTGTTTGTTTTTTTTGAGCTCCACCCTAGATTGATGTGGGTCCACAAAACAAATACGTTGTATGCAGACACATCTAGGATGTTATAAAACACAACCATTGGCCATCTCCTGGTCATTCGCTGGCAAGTGTAGGTGGCAATCAGCTTGTTCAGGTTGTCCACTCCTCCTTTATTTTTATTATAGTCTAGGATAATTATTGGCTTTTTGTCAGTTCCTGATGGCACAGCTGCATCTTTGTGAGAAGTGAACATAAGTATCACACTCTGATTTTTTTTGGACAATATGAAACAACAGTGGTGGTGTCTGTAAAAGCAAATTTTGAAGACAGTGGAGCCCTGTCCTTCACCTGCACAATCTCAGCAGGCAGCTCAGGTTTATCTTTTTTCATTGGGCCCACCATGGTAAGTTTCCTCCTGAGAAGTTCTTGTCCAAGGTCATAGCTGGTAAAAAAATTGCCACACATGATACGGTGACCCCACAGTCCAGTAGTCATATCGAGGACGACACGTTGTCCTTGATTTTTCTCAGGGATGCCACTCGCAGGTTTGCCTGTAGAAATCTGTAGATTCCATGCATAGCTGGTTTTTGCATCACAGGCTGCCCAGATTTTTATGCCGTATTTGCCTGGCTTACTGGGCATGTATTGCCGGAAGGGGCATTTCCCACGGAAAGGGAGAAGACATTCATCTACTGTCACATCTGGCCCTGGATTGAACATCAGTGGAAGGAGCTTCACCCATCTCTTCCAGACATCCCTGATGGGAGCAAGCTTGTCAGATTTTGCTCTACTATTCTATTGTCAAATCTGAAGACTCTTGATATCATTTGAAAGGTCTGAAGTGACATTGTTGCCCGGAAAATATTTCTGCCTGTTGACTGGTCCCAGAGACCATCAGTGGCCTCATTGCTGGATTTGTACACTCCAGCAAGAAGAAGAACACCAATATAAGCATCCAGGTATTCCTCATCAATGTCATTCCACATGTCACCGTGGACTTTTTTTCCTTCAAGGTTTGTCATAGCAATGATGACTTCTTTTAGTGACAATGGTGTAAACAGATTAAAACATGTCTTGATGTCACTTACTTTCCTCACAGCAAACTTTGTGATCCCAAGGGTCTTTCTGATAACATTTACAGCAGCTGTTCTGCCATGTAGGCCAGGAGGTACTGAGCTCCAACAGATGTTACCACTTTTGGATTTGAATGTTTCAGCAGGAGCAGGAGGAGCTTCAGCACCAATGACCTCCTCATCAGACTCATCAGATGTGTCTGTGTCTTCTGGTTCATACTCTACATTGTCCTCCTCCTCAGAAACCTGCTCGTCCATATCACTATGCTGCTCTGTGTCCTCTGCCTCATTTTCAGAAAAAATATGATCCAGAGCTTGGCTTATTGTAAATCTTCTTCTCATTTTTGAGTGCTGCAAACTGGAGATGTGTACTCTGCAAGTCACCAGCTCTAAACTGAGTTGGTCTGTGCATGCCTTACATGTCTGGACATGTCTGTCTGAATGACCCTCTTAGTCTGTGGAAACAGAATCTGATTGGCTATCAGTAAAAACGGGAGGGACAAAGGGAGCTGTTTGTTCAAGGAAGGAGACAAACAGGCAAAGAGAGAAGCCCCTAACTACAGCCCACAGGGTTAGAAGAGGGGCTGGCTGTCAGTAGGCCCTTCACTGACAGTGTTAGCAGTGTGTGTATGATTTCAGTTTTGGCACTATTATTAATTTTTTAATATTATTATTATCCATCCATCCATCCATCCATTATCTTAACTGCTTATTCCTGGTGAGGGTCGCGGGGAAGCCTGGAGCCCATCC
>JABJVR010000095.1:5013797-5051920 GCA_025773905.1 Chitala chitala | reverse complement strand
AATTTGATTTTAAACTCTTTTACCCAGAAACCATTGTACAAGCTGAGTTAAAGCGCACACACAAAAAACTTTATTAAATACGCTTAGCGATCTTATACCTTCTGTATGACATAAGGAACACGAAAAATATTTACAATATTAAACATATTAAAGTCATTTAATGTATTCTAGAAATTACATTAATTAAATAAACATATAAACTAAACAGCTTTTTAAAATTTTTAATTAACAAATGATATATTTAGTTGTACTTTTTTCATAATAAAATACAAAAAATCTTTAAAAATATAAAAATTACAACTACAGTTGGCACGTATGTAGTATAATATAGATATCTGATAAGATGTAATAGTGGCTTGCTGCAACAATTGAAAGGGCACCCATAGAGACCATTTAGACCAGGGGTAGCCACCCACGGTCCTTGAGTGCCCCAGTGGGAGCATATTTTTACTTCAGCCAATTTCTGCTTTTAATTTAATATTAATATCAATTAAACATCGACTATAATTACAGTATTAATCCAGTAATTCTCAATCAACTTTATTCGTTTTAAGTAAGACTTTTAAAAACATGACAAAGACTTAATTGATGTTGCTTAAGTTTTTAAAACACGTTTTAATAGATATGGTATATTTTAATCCATTTCTTGTTAGTAATCACTTAAATCACTGCTTAATCATTCATTGTTATTGGCACCTGTTTCTGCTATTCGTTAATTATGACAATTCAATTAGTAATGACATGTTTGAACTAAAGACCTTGATGAGTGGTACATTTCCTTTTATAATTCTGCAGTTAGACGGAAATCGTAAAGTGTACTTTAAAATTATGTTAGTGATCATAAAGCACAAGAATCTCACTTTTAACTTCTAGTAATTTAAAACAGCTAAGGACAGACAAATTAACATTAAGAACAAGGATAAACAATAATGTAAATGATATTTAATTAAAACAGTGGGAAAATTAAATTGACTGAATTTGCTTAAGCAAAAACCTGCACCCACTGGAGCCCTCCAGGACCGTTACTGGCTATGCCGGATTTAGACCATTGTAAGGAAACATAATAGGGCACGTTTCCTCCTCTGGAAGAGCACTCATTAGATGACTTCACCAAATTTTCTTGTTCTACAGGGCACATTAGATTACATCATACTGTCCCACATGAAGGGGGCACTCAATCATTTGTTTTCCTGGTGAAGACAGCCAATAACAACATTTTCATTGGTCTAGAGGGCAGTTTAACAACTTTTTTTTAACCATGGAGGCATCTAGGGAGGGGCGCTTGAGTCCACCAGTTTATAAGGCAGAATGAAACTAATTCTGAACATATTGCACTAAATTAATGTGAATCCATACCCATGTACAGCTACAAACAAGTCCCAAAGAGGCAGCCTGGGAAGTAATGTGTCAATATCACAAAGAAGCTGAAACTCTTTCATCACAAATATAAACAGATAGCATACAGATGATATCTACCACTAAAACTGACACAAATTCATGAACTAATAATCTTGCGCACGCGCGCACACACACACACACACACACACACACACACAGATATCTTCTCACATACACTAATCATTTCACTTTGAAAGTTACAGACCATTTTGATTAAATTTATATATGCTCTTTCCCCAGGGACCTAACTGGTGAGAAGCTATAATCAAAACATAATAAAAGCCAGTAAGTAGTCTTTATGGCTCAGAAGCGATAAATTCAAATGTTATACAGGCAACCCTGACTTCAGTTGGAAAATCTGAATGTGAGAATTCCAATGAATCATTAATGCTCAACTCTCAACTGACAATTTAACAACAACAGTACTAGTCAGTAGATGTCTTTTCCCATCATTTAAGAGGAATGCATTTCTTAGTGGGTGACATGGCAGCTCAGTGGTTAGTAGTGCTGTCTCATGCCTCCAGTGTTAAGGGTCTAATTGTGTGTGGGTGTGTATAGCGTTCACATGTCCTCGCTCTGCTTTTTGGGATTCCTCCCACAGTCCAAAAACATGTGCTGAAATCGCATTGGTGTTTCCAAACTGCCCACAGGTTGTGTGATTGTGTCTTGAGCTTACTGGGACAGGCTCCAGGCCCCCCCAGACCCTATACACAGGATAAGAGGTACAGAGAATGGGTTTCTTACATCAGCTAAAACTGCAGATAAACACAGAAAACATTTTTGGCAGACTGTAACTGGTATTCGGCCTTTTTTCTCTTTCAAGAGGAGGTAACAAACCACAGTGGTAGGAGTGCATGTGATATTTCTTTTCTTTAAATAGAGTGGTACCTCAACTTGCGAGTTTAATTCGTTCCAGAAGGTTACTCGTAATGCGAAAAACTAGTAGCTCGAAACAATTTTTCCCCTAGAAAATAATGGAAATCACATGAATCCATTCCACACCCCAAAAATATTAATATAAAAATCCGTTAACTTCGTATTTTATGCAAAATAAAAGTGATTTTCCTAACAAATAACAATGGTAAATAATATAAAGGACCATGCATTCCATGGTTTGCCGCCTGCGCCTTGCGGGAAACAAAGCTTATTCATGCGCTCCTCCTCATCATGTTCAAACAGGTGCTCGCAAGTCGCAGCCAATTGTTCGTATGTTGAGAGAGTTTTTAAGAGTTTTTTTCTCGTATTGGGAGTCTTTCTCGTATTGAGCAAACAAGATGAGACAAGCATGTATACAGCTCTCGTAACTCGAGTGTTCGCTCACAAGCTGGAGCACTTTTTTGCGAATATTTTCACTTGTATCTCGATTTACTCGCAAGTGGGGGCGCTGGTATGTTGCGGTACAGTCAACCTTCGCGAAGTCGCTGTTCAGAGTTCGCAGCCTCAGTCGTTCGCGGATTTTTCCTTAGAACCTAACTAATAATTGTATCCGTACATTTTACTGTATTTTTATTAAATTAAATAAAAGTATTACAGTATATTTTATTAAACTAAATTATTACTGTGTTTATCCAACTTATACCAAAGAAAACGACCGCGCATACCAAATAATTAAAACGCGCTTGCATGAATTACAGTACATATAGGGATAACATCGGTGTTTTACATTCTAGCACTGCGAGAGACATAGCAGTACAGTACTGTACAGTATACGGGTTTACCTTTACATTATTTTTAAGGGTAATGCGTTAAGCTGAATTTGAAATGAAATGAAATTGTTTTGGGGCATATTTAGTTTATATATTTTTTACATTACTATAAAAATAGGCATTTATAGGCATTTTTTGACCACATCCAGAATTCACGGTTTTTCACAATTCGCGGGTGCTCTAGGAACGTACCCCCGCGAATTTCGGGGGTCGACTGTACCACTGTATTTTGAATTTTTTTTTTACAAAATGTGAGTACATAAGCTTCGCTCAACTGCTAAGGAGATCAATGGCAATAAAAAGCTGAAGAACCCTGCTCTAAACACTAGTGTATTGTTCGGTTTACTTATATTTATGGAGTCCATTTGTTCATTTACATTTTGAAATACATTTTCATTCAAATTCTGAAGATGGATTAGAATATTGGTGACATACCTGAATACAATAAAAATGTCAACGATCACTCAGGAACGAAACACGCTCTTGTTATAAGTTCACTCTTTATTCGACAGCTGCACTTTAAAGATAGACATTTTTTTCCCTCAGACAAGGAAAAGGGGAAAAGCTTGTTTTTATTTTTGCAAAATATTTATGAAAACTGGCAATGCACAGCACGGTCAGTAAAGTTTCTTTCTACTCTTTTGTATAAACAAAATAAATAACATTCTTTTCACATTAGAAATTCAGAAAACCTTCGCCATAGACATCGCACGACAAAAGAACAATTAAAAACCGCAAACGACAAGTGGTAGGACGGTGATTGATGGTCTAGTCCCATGCACCATAAATTGCTTATCCATCAACAGATGTTACTGGCTGTTCTGTTAAAACAGCAATAAATTACAACCAGTCTTTATACAGAAAGGGAAAACGTAATCACTGAACAAGACTCAAACAAAAAGGATGGAAAATTACAAAAGACTATAGAACAGATCTTTGACTTTCAAGATTGGTAATTAAAAATAAAACCATTCTTAATACTTTCTCAATGTCTTCATATCTTCACCAGTAATGGACTGATGTGATCATGAAGCAAAAAAAAAAGCTGTTTACATAGTGTGTAAGGGTATTTAACTGTGTTCTGCTCACCTGGTTTAACTATACATAAAAATGAAAAAGAACTAAAAGCAGAAAGAGAAACAATATGGCAATACAGGCATTATAAGGTAAAAAAAAGCCACACATCTGACAATGGAAGGTTTTGTGTACATCACGGTAAATATCAAACTGATCATGAAGTGACTGTACAAAACCTGAAGGAAAATGTCCCATCAAAGATTTTTAAAGGTTTTATCAGCAAATCAATTTGTGAAAGGGTAAAACAAGTATTGAAATACCGCTAGAAAGTAAAATAAAATAATGCACATGAAACATAAATCAAGGCCTTGAATCTTCCCCAGAGACGCACAGGTATGTCTGCATTTGTTGCCCATTTGCGCCACAGGAAGAAGTGCATGTCACAGTGGTTAATCTCAGTATGGTGCTTAGAGCTCACTGACTGCAGCAGTGTGTAATTTACATTTTAGCTAAACATTCTACTATTTCAAAATCATTGTGGGAGACTAAGGCAGGGGAAGGGAACCCAAAGCACGTCCTTTTTTAACTGTAAATCAAGACCTTTTCACCGTGGCCCTATGTGGTCCTGGGTTTCTGATAGAAAGCTTAGTCAGTCTGTGAAAACGGCAAACGAAACTGCTTTTAAAATGGTTTTATATGTTAGTTTACCATTTTAACTTTGCTAAGAGATACAAGTTTTTCAGTTCCCTTTCTTCCTCACAGCTGCGCATCTGTGATAAAGCAACTGGGGGGGGGGGGGTCATATTCAAATGGTTGTTTCTGAAAGAGCCCAACACATGGTCCGTAGTTGTGCACTTGCAATCCCAGGGGACGAGGGCCAGTGAACGAGCACTTTAACAAATAAAACAACCATACACAAAGCACAGACACACGCCATACTAAATCCTTTGCCATGCTGCCATGACTTATATTAACAGTGCAATCTGCAGTTTTATTTTCAGACTGATAAACATTTTTACCAGCCAGCGTATCAGTTAATTTTTTCCCGGTGTAACCCAGTGAATGGCTAAATGTTAGTTTGTATGGCGACAGTGTTTTAATTACAATTTTAACTGCTATCAATTTCAACATTATTAAACCCTAATTTTAACACACTTTGTTGGTCCTCTGATAACCTCAAGGGCAACTTGGGTAATCAGCAAGTTTCAAGAAAATCTATACATAAAACAACAGCCCAGTCCAGGCATGGCAGTTACATAAAAAAAAAAGACAAGATGTTTAATGAAAAAAAAGGTCAATATTAAAACAGTTGTCTGTAACACAATGGTGTCAACTGTTGACTCTGCTCTGAAAAGGTGAAAATGACAGACACCATTTGTAACTGGTTCACCACTGCTGATGTTTGTCTTAATGTGCCAGTACGAATAAACTAAAGTACACTGAAATGTCTTGTATGGGTCATGGGTGCGATTCCATTACATACAGTAAAACCCAACATGTATTTGTATATAGAAAAAAAAAAAAAATGACGTTAAGGTTACATACGACAGATAGCCGTTTGGTCTTAGACAATAAAAACAGGTCTCAAAGCAAGTTCCTGGAGTCATAACATGATGTTTTCGTATGTTGAAATATTGTACTGAATGTATTTCAAGAGAACAGGCAAAAAGCATGTGTGTAAATAACTGTTAATTACAATAATTTTAAAACTGGAATGGATTGTACTGAAATATAAACAGTCCCCAAGGAAATAGGTTTTAATCCCCTGTTTCAGATGTTTTTTCCTCTTCTATCATGAAAAGGGATTGAGAGTGGTCAAGCATGATCTGGGAGTTTGTATATGGTCAACTCAGCTACGTCCACAGAAAAGCAAAGGAAAAAGAAAAAGAAAAACAACAGATGAAAGGTGTTGGCCACAAGTACATGTGAAAAATATTAAGTTTTAAACACAAATAGAAAAAGTAATATGTACAATATGACTGTAATGATAATTGTGTTTAAATAGTTGCAGTAATGTACAAACATTCAAATGTTAGCACTACACATACTTTGGGAATAATGTCCCTTGCAATCTAGATATGAAAGTGCTGTAACAGACGTGAATTCATCTCAAAAGGAAGGCATTGAGAAAAAACGAATCCCGACCAAAAAACTTGAAGGTGGTGCACGTCACCACGGATGAAGACCCGCACTTACAGTCTGGAGTGCTGGCTGATCTGCTCTGACTGCTCATTAGCATTTATTTTGTCATCGCACGATTCGGGGTTACTCTCATGTATGCCACCTAACCCACCTTCCCGCGTGTGCACACCCTTCTCCCTCGTACCACCTTCAGACCCCACGGCCCACACGTCTCCATCTGCCACCCCGCCCACATCCCGGGTCCCAGCCTGAACAAGGCTGTCGTGCGGGGCCGCCGGATCAGGAAAAGCGCCGGACTCCTTTGCAGCACCCTTCTCTGACATAGCACCTGTCCCAGTTCGGTCCCAGAGGCTGTCTTTTATAGGCTCCTGCTGGTAATGCCTGTCTGGTAAACAGGCAGGAATTGGCTTGGGAGACTGAGGGCCACTTACTGCCAGTTTTGGGTCAAATGTGCAGGGACTTGTTTGCTTTTGAAGGCCTATGTTCTCACAGCCACCTGCTAGTGGACACTCCTTACTAGAAGCATCCTCTGTATAAAGACTGCTGTTATCCTGACACCTGTCAACTACACTACTTTTGCTAGTCACGCAGGTATCATTATCTCTAAGCGGGCTTAATAAATTGCAATGGAACAGGTTCTGATTCTGGAAGACCTCTGTTTCTGCAGCAGGATCCATCTCATTCATGTGTCCATGTTCTGTGTTAGATCCAAAATGGCTATCAGTCAAGTTCGTTTTGCATTTCTCCAGATCTGGCCTGGGGTTGCAGGCGCTGCTGTCATCCTCCACACTCATCCTGCTTCTGCTCAGCATTTTCACTCCATCCTTTGCCATTCCCATCTGATGACCTTTGCTGGATTCAGAAAAAACGTGTGATGGCGAAATCCGCAGCAGCTCTCCCTCAGCGCGTTGGTGCTGCTCTGCTGTTGAAGCCTGAGCGACGTCGGGGAGCACGGCCCCCTCTCCGGCAGGTGAAATCTCAGCCTGCTGAGGCTCCACCTCTCCGCTCCTCGCTGCTGTTGCGCACGCATTGTCGACCTCATCGGTATTCGTCCTCACACCAGACACTCTGGCCTTCTCTGCCAGGAACCTCCTGATCTCCTGCTCAATGCTGTCATCGCTATCTACGGAGCTGCTGTCATCTGCCACTGGTGTGGCACCACTGAATTTTTCAACACCAACATGCTCTTCCGCATCACCTGACTTGTCACCACTCATCTTACCTACTTGGCCAAGAGGTTTCTCCTTTTTATCCAATATCTGTGGTTTTGAATTGACCTTGTCTGCTTTCCTTGTGCCAGATGAGGCATGCCTGGACATTTCACTGCAATTTTTCAAAACACTGCTCTTAAACGTCTTGGGGTTGGTGCCACTTCTATTTTCAAGAAGAATTTTCTTTTTCTCACATCCTTCCTCGCACGATAACCCTGAGTACTCCCTCTTCCTCGATTTCACCTTCTTGTCCCTCGTCTTCTTTTTAAACTTTCTCTTCGTCTTCAGAAGGTCTTTAATTGCTGCGTCCAGGTCTTCGTCACTGTCTAAGGAGCTGCTTTTATCTTCACTCGTTCCCCTTTTCCCAGCCCACTCTGATGAGTGTGAAATTTCCTTTTTCACACTGCACAGCTGAAATATTCCTTCATTACACTCTGTACCCTTCATATTATATTGGTTAGCAGAAGAATATTTTTGACCAGAATTTTTCACAGTTCCTGTTGTGGTCACATCAACAGTAACAGAACCTTCTGAAGTACTTCCTGCAGCCTGTGCACTAAAGAGTTTCTCACACTGGGTCAGAGGAGCTTGGCCTTTTACTTTACGATCAGCCCCTGCACCCCTGGCAGCTTTGGTGTATTCCTCCTTGCGTCTTCTTTTTTGGGCAAAAGAAGGTTTCACCTTCTTGTTTTGTGAAGGGTCAATCTGCTGCTGCAGGACGTTGGCCACCTGTTTCCTCTCACACTTCATATCAACAAGTTGCTGCTTATGCATCTGAGCCTTCGATTCCAGAAACTTCCTGATTTCCTGCTCAATGCCATCGTCGCTGTCAACAGAACTGTTGCCACTTTTGTCATCGGACCAGTTGGGGCGGTGCTCAGCAGGTAAAGGAGATGGCTGGATGCAAGAGTTGGACAGAGACGAAGCATGATCAAAGGCTCTGGGCATGACAGCTTTGGAAATATCCAGTATGGCCTCAGCACACATAAGTTCAGCGGTCGTGTTTACCTTTAGTGTGGTTTGTATAGGCAAAAGAGGTTTAGTTTTGAACAAAGATACTTCATTACCTCTGATGTCATGGCTGTCCAACTGGGTGTTCAAATTCTGACTTGCAGGCAGGGTTAGGGGCACTGTAGATTTAGAGAACTTCTCATGTCTCTTTCTTTTTGGGGAAACCTTTTGCTTTTTAAAAGGGTGGCTACTGGATTCACATAAACTTAGTGCAACATTTTTGCCTCCTTGGACAAGCTTAGGTTGAGAAGGTTTAAAGGCTTTTGTGGCACTTTCACATTTTTCTTTTTGCTTTTCCATCTGGAAGTGTCGAATAGCTTCCTCGATGCCATCATCGCTACTGGAGTCCGAATCTTCTTTGGCTTGAAAGACTTTGGATGATTTTTTGGAATCTCTGCGTTTCTTCTTCTTCTCCATCTGGAAATAAATTGCCTCCTCAATGCCATTATCGCTGCTGGATTCCGGCGTCTCGACCTCCTCTTTGCCTCCGAGAGGACGCGGAATGTTCTTGCAACGGACACTCAAGTCAGCGGTACTTTTCATCGCTTGCGCCTTGCTAACTTCCATTCTTTTGAAAGATGGTTTATTCGCGTCACGCTTTTCCTTTTGCACACGTTTCTTCTCTGCTGCTATGGAGAAGCTCGCCTTCAAACTTTTTGGAACGCAGTTACTGGCAGTTAGGATTTTATTGCCATCTGAAAAATTAGCCATTTCGGAGGGGGAAAAGCTCTTCCTCAGCTGTTTAGACATCTGCAAAGGACTCGAATTTAGCTTCGTGGTCTGTTTGTGGTCATCTTTCTCTTTCAGATACTCTTGAATTGCTTCCTCAATTCCTCTGTCCACCGAGTCATCGCTGTCAGAATCCTGGCTCTGGACTTCGAATTTCAAACCCTCGACATTTACCTTCTGGGACCGGACCCCAGCCGCTGCACTCTTCTGCTTCACGCCGAGCGCAACGTGGCTCACTTTGCCGTTGCAGCCAGAGGCTCGGGATTCGCCCATTTGTAGAGATTCATCATTCTCATCGCCCATGTTGAGTGATGATTGGGTACCTTTCAGGCTGTCAATAATCATCTGGACCTTTTTAGGGGTTAGTGTGCCACTGGAAGATATGTCACCGTCTGGATCGCTGAAGCACAAGGGTATGCTAAAGCTGTTAGCGGGACCGTAAGATCTCCATTCTGTATGCATTGCAAACTCAGGCAAGGCATTCCTCAGGAACATTCTAGTGTGCTTGAATTGGATGCAATCATTCCATCAACGCTTCCAGCTGCTTTCACATCCTGAAAATAGATAAAAGTCAGAACAGAGCTGTCAGCACTTCAAACTTAGTGTTACCACGCTGCTGCGCAAACAGAGAGAACAGAGAGCAAAGACCCATCACGTCCAACATACATCACGTCCAGTTACTACAAAGGTGAAGTTAAAAACATGCATTTTACACTTATAAACACCAGCCATCCATTTGTTGACACATACAGAAAAAATATAACCACGCTTTATGAGTCACAATAAATAAAAATAATCAACACATGACTTAATAAGCTGTCACATTAGAAGCCCGGGAAACACCGCAGTCCAATTAATAAACCCAAGAGAAAGTCCTGCTAAGACAGTGCTGGACACAGCTATGTTCCCACTACACAACCAACTCAACATAAAAGATTACAACAGACCTCTGCTCTTTCATCAGGTCTGAGACAAGAGTACTGATGGATGGTGAATATCAGCGAACTTCGAATCTTAGCCTTTATTTAACTTGCAAATGCATTTTGGCCACTGAAAGTGTCAACAACGGACTGTATAACGCTTGCAAGTGCATGTAAAAGATAAACAAAAGGTTACTTTTTGATTTACAAAAGTACAGTACACTACAGGTGGCGAAACACAACGTAACAGAACCACGTGGCGAGTGAATACGTGAGGGTTACGATAAGCAGCGAAGTGACAAAACAGCAGCGTCTGCTGTAATTAACAGCAGTCTCTGACTACAATTCTGCAAACATTTCTAGCAGACGTATTAACATTAATAATACTAATATGCAAGTCAATAAAACAAAAAACCAAAATCAACTATATTGGGTGTCCGCCTGTATAATACATCAATACACAATTACTCAAACTAGTGCAACTGTGGAAGCCACAACATTTTGTCAGATTAGAAAGACAATATATAATGAGGATGCCCAGTTTTTAAAAGTAAAAAATACACACTACAAAACACCTACAAGGCACAACCAGAAATATGAAAACTCTAAATTCCAATGAACGAAAATGTACGTAAACTTTTAAACGGGATAATATAAACTGCTTCTCAAGCAGAAAGATAAAATAAGTCACTTCTAGCTTTCACAATTACACTTCGTATCGCCACATACTGAATATAACAATATTATTCTAAGATCCACACCCTTTATGAATGACTCTTATCAATTTCATTTGGGAAATTGTTTTGGAAATTTATTGAAATTTTTACTGATAAACATTAAAGCATTACTTTGCCCAGGTAGAGTGCACTGTATACTATGCAATTAACCAGCAGGTGTAGACCGATCATGTGGAATCGCTACGCGTGACCAATCAGAGCATCCGGTTTGGGTCCGAATCCATGAACAGGTCGCAAAGGCGGCGTGAAAACCAGACACGGTCCACGTGATTAAAATCACTATACTAACCGGTGGACTCTTAACGCAGCAATGTAAATGGTCGCGATCTGTTACACAAAGTCAACCAAGCAGAGTCATTTTCGAGAATGCTTTTACGGGTGTTGACAATATGTTTGTCATTACGTGACTATAAAAGAAAATAAACAGAATGTAAAGAATCTATTAGTGCATTGGCTGACTTAGTTTAAATCGATATGCATTATGTCACTAACGCTGTCGTACAGGTGACATTTGTGTCCACCTTTCCACCATAACGACGGGACTGTATGCATCGGCTGCGAGCCATTTTGACCCTAGCTACAAAGTGATTTTTGCAGACATCGCCCCTGCTGTCGCATGGTCCCTCTAGCGGCTTACACCGCGCCGATGGCCGCTGAGGATCACTAAGAGACACCGCCGAGAAAACGGCTTTCGCTGTCAAGCGGCCACCGCTTTTTAAGAAATCCAGTCACCACAGCAATGTGTAGTGTAACGCTGCTGTCGCCATGCATGTTCAAATACACATGCATTCCCTAAACATAATTCGTAAATTAACCCCAGAAGCATGTCATCTGCATCAATTCATTGTCTTCGGAATTTAAACGCTAGCTACCTACGGGCCTCTGCACTCCCAGCCGGCAATTCTGTAAAGGGAACCTTCAATTTTTCTTCTCGGTTTTCGTCTGACATTATTTTTTAAAATGCACGGAAAAATGAAAACGTGTAACTACCTGATCGGAGTTGACTTACTTCAGCAGATACGTCGTTACAGATGTTTCCTTCGTAAATTAAAGTCCCCAGATTTTAAGAGTCCCCGCACAGCTCGGGTACGCGCATGCCGTGCACGACTCTGTACACCCGGAGCCTGCCCACTCACCTTTCAAAGCTCAGTTTAAAGGCACAGTTTTCAGTCGCCTTTCATGACTACGGTGGAAGTATACTTTGCCATGTGAGCACACATTACACATGTTCTATGTTGTGGTTACTATTATTAAAATATTATATTCTGGTGTAGTATATAAATCTAATTTGCTCACTCATAATGTATTCATTCGAGCGCAAGGTGAATAATTTCCTCTCGAATGCTTAATCACCGATCTAGCTATAAAATACAATTATTTGGTCTTTAAATATATAAATGTGCATATATCATCAATGTTCAATTTGATTTTACGATATCACTTTTGACAACTACCGCTGGTTATTCCTTTTAATTTATTGTTAAAGTAGCGTTCCCTGAAACTGTTAGCGACAGAGTTAACAATACAAATCAAATCAACTGAAAAAGCAGAAAAGTCATCTCTGCGTTTCAGTAAATCATAAGACGAAACCTTTACTAGAATGTTACACGTTCATTTCCGACCGAAATTACTAGTCAAACTACCATACTCAAAAAAGTTTGTGATTAAGGTGTTAGCCGAATTATCAGTAAGAACTTTAACAAGAATGAATTAGTCATTAAGATTTGCTGCGCTTTTAGATTAAAAATTTCAGATGGACCACAATTAATCTGAATAAGACATTAAGACAGTACAGTGATGCGGTAGGATGCGCTGTGACCTCACACCTCAAGGGTCATCATGAATCTGAACCTTTTTCAGAGCGAGTTTTGAGATTGTGGTTCTTATGTATGACACGCACTTTTCCCGATTGCATGTGCAGGAACTCGGTCCGGACTGCTGCCACAGTCTAGAGATGTTTCAGGTGAACAGTCCTAAATGTTTCTTTATGTGCGCGCGCCGTATGTATGGTGTAGCCTGCCTTAAATTGAGCTCATCATTACAAAGGCAACAAAACAAACAGCAACGTTTGCTTATTTCATTTATGCTTAAAAGTTTCCAATTAATCAGAGTCACTGATCTTTGGAAAATAAACGTTACCTGGAGCTCCTACGGAACCCTCCACAGGTGCAAAGAGGACATTACTGAAGTTGAATATTCGAAATAATAATAATAATAATAATAATAATAATAATAATAATAATAATAATAATAATATACATGGGTACAGTGTAGTTTGGGTTTGTATTTGGGTAATTATTGGCCACAAGGTGGTGCTCTATACAAAGACAAAAGTAGTCTGAAATCACGCATTATAGAGCAAGTGTATTGCATGTTCTTATCATTGCTAATCAATTGCATCATAAGAAAACTTTTACTTTATTGTTTGCAGTGCATTTTTCCCTCAGTTTTATTTGTATTTGTGTAGTACATGCCTTCATTATAGTACCTAGATGACCTACAATTGTGTGGTTATTACCAAATCAATTGTTTCTCTATTCCTTAATAAAAGATCAAACAACAGCTCATCTCCTGGGATTTGGGTGAGCAGTCTTTTATTGTTATTAAAACCTTTTGTTATGGTTGTCTGACAAAAACAATGTTTTATGGATCAAGACCTAGAACACGAACACTCATTAAATATGTACATAGAATTCTGCCATTTAAACATCAGTACAGTAATTAAAACAACAAAAACTTAGCATATTAAGTTTTAGGTATGATAGTTACATACTCATTGTTCATTGGTGTGAATGTATGTTATTAAGACTATACAGGTTACCCGGTGACATACAGGAGTCTGCAGACAGGAATTTGTAAGCTGAAATCCTAGGGTTGAGTGTACTATTGTACCACTCAGTAAAATATCTAGCTGCTAAGTTACTTTAATAGAAATATCAACAAATCATATAAATAACCCATTTTACCTCCTGTGTTTGCATTTTAAATGGAAATGTGTTTTCCAGTAGTACAAGGTTTTTCGGTTGGATATCTATTCAGTTTGAGTGTGTATCTCGGTCATATGAATGCATTAGTCAGTAAATTAACCTCTGTCCCATTACTTCGGGTGTTGATTGGAGGCCAGAAACAGATGCTTTTTAAAGTGTTCAGCAATACAATGGCTGATTTCAGTGTTTTAATATAGACTGTGGTCATATATAGCTACAACGGAACAATGAAATTTTAAATGCCGGAATTTAGAGCTTTAAATTTACTAAAGTGTATCTACAAGGAAGATTACTCCCAAAATGATAAGGTATAATGTAATTTTAAATTTCAAAGAATAGGCCCAGCCTGTTTATTAGTGTGTGTACTTTAAGTTTGTGGACTGTATTTTCTAATATATAGGGTTAGGTAGACAAATGATATATTGGCAACATTTGTTATCTCTGTGACTCCTAGATTTGCAGAAGCCATTTATTTCAGTATAGATGTGCTAACGATGTCTAGCTGTCTGCTCCTCACAATGATATAACTCTTCTCCACAGGTTTGTCTGTCACAGGCAGGAGAGAGGCTCATTTTAGCACTAACCGTGCGGAAAAACGACCGTCTGTGAGCAACGCCAGTGTCTGATTGCCACAGGATCTTCATGTTACTTTGTCACATCTGTGTCTTTTTGCCCCATCTTATTTCACACGTGATTTTTCTACAACAATAGAATGACTGTGTGTTTCGCAATGATGCAGTTTTTGTAAACGTGCACTTAAATATTTTAACATTTCTCCTGCTATTGTTACCAGAATAATGATGGATGGAAAACCAGGAGATACTCCCACTGAACAAAACAAAAAGCACTATCTTTGATCAATCCTTTTTCTGGGGTATTCCACTGTCTGTTAAATAAGCTTTGTGTTTCTAGATGAAAGAATAACATTCAAACCTTATCATTTTCAGTCCTACTAACCTTCCATACACCACATGATTTTAATTTAAATGTGAATGAACTATGCAGTACTATACACCTTTTATTTTGGCTTCTAATTCCAAAATTAATTTTTTCTTGCAGAAGAAATTGCTAAACAAATGCAATTAAATGAAATGGTAGCATTAATTAGATCTAACTGAAATCCCTACCTTCAGCATATCCAATGACTTCAAAATATTCATCGCAGTCCTGTTCTTAATTGACATTGATCAAATGGTTGCTTGAATCCTCCTCTTGTTGATAAATGAGGGCATAACAAAAGCAGTTGGATCGGGGCCCTATGGACCAGTGTCTACAAGTGAGGGCACAGGTTCTCAAAACTAAGGAAGAGCTGCTGAAGTAGGACACAGCACTGAAAGACGTATAGTCTGTGTGTTATGTGAAATTAGATGACAAAATGGGACTGAAGGTGCCTAAAGGTAAACTAGGGGGCAGGATAATGTTTTTTATGTTTTTAAACTTGTACCTGTTTATTTAAATGACCTAAAGAACTGGAGTGCTTTTCTATTCTTACCTGAAAAGCAGGTTTTCTGGACCACTTATCATGTCAGATTTCTTAGTGTTTATTCATTGTTTCTGCACAATACGTTGACACAAATGTAATAACAGTTAATTTTGTCTGTCTGTGTGTGTATGTTTTGAAAAAGCAGAGTATTAGGTTAAGATACAGTATCTCTTATTTTTATACTTGTGTCATGAATTGAAACATTACATTATTTTCTGGCTTCTTAGAGGTTGAATGCGGAATTCTGTTTGTCTGATGTTGAAAGCATTGTTTTCAAAACAATGAAAAAAGCATTTGATATTGCTTTATTATGTAAATGCCTTATCACATATCTTGATACCAGTGGCATAGTTTTCATCAAGGGGGAGATAGTAGTTATAGGCTCCAGAACCAGCCCTGACATATATTTACATTGATTCATTTAGCAGATGATGTTATCAAAAAGCAACTTAAAACATTCCAGCATACCTGTTACAGCAGTATTTTTTTTTCTGCATTTAACCACACCTGGGGAGCTAGCATTTGCTTGTCTTGTTTATGGACACGCCTGGTAGCTGGACTGGGATTCAAACCAAGAGACTTCTGTATCCCAGCCTGTTGTTCGTCCCCTTAAGCCACCAGGCCACTCTACCAAAAAAATGGGGACATGTTCCTCCCAACGTTCCAAAACTTACACCCATGCTTCATGTGATGAATGTAACACACACAAGAAGACGGGTGTCTGATTACTTTCAGTACAAAGGTGTATATGCCCTCCTTTTTTAGTGGACACTAAAGCAGAGCTGTGTCGAAGCCATGCGTTTTAATGTGTGCCGTGTGCACCTATTCCTGTTCCACCACTTCACTCCTTATTAGCACTGCTGCCGTCTGCTGGATTTCATGTCATCACTTATGTTAATCTTCAGAGGCGCAGCGCGGATTGGCTGCATTGCTCTGCATATTATCTGAAATATATGGAAGTGAAGGCTTAAGGCACTCTTTCCACCTGAGAACATATATCTGATGCTAACAACCAAGAGCATGTTGCCTTATTATCAAACTTTTTATCAACTTGATGTCATAGCAAACACAAAAGAAATACATCTTCCTATATGTACTGAAACGTAAATCCTTTATTTAAACCATGGCACAAGTATTAGTTAAAGATGTGAATTCTGCACTAACGTATGTAAATTTTCCAGTCTGGTAATAGACGCCTGTTACAGTTACTGCTGCCAGCACCAATCTCTTTTCCTAACTGTTCACCTTGCCATGTAAATGTTATTGAATTGGTCTCCCTTGGGTCCTGGTGGTTTGGTCTGCTGTTTAAGTTTCCTTTTTTTCATTCATTACTTGGTTTTCCTCTTTGTTTCTTGTCTAGTTCTGCTGGCCATGCCCTACTTTGTAATCTCCGTCCTTTTCTTAGAATAAAAGTGCTTTTGAAATGCAAGCACAGGACACTTCAAACCTGAGCACTTTTGAAGTCCCATGGCCAATTGAAGTCCAATTGCATTGTTTTGAAGTGGCAAACTTAACTTTTAGTCACAAACAAATCTAAAATGTGTACCATGTGAAGTTTGAAACTTGACAAAAAAAAACACCAAGATTAAAGACATGGTTCCTGAGATGAGTGCTATAACCCTGATAATTTGCAGAGGCTGTGTGTTTCTTTATGTCTAGCCTTGGGTGTTGTGACCCCACGCCTGTGTGATGTGAGGGTCATGTGATCCCTGTCCCACTGGTTGATTTTGTGCTTAACAGTGAAAAGGCAGAAGGGGAGGAAAGAGTTTTGTCAGTACTTTCTGGGTTTGCACTCACACTGTTGAGCCATGCTTCAGACCTTGCACTGTATCACTGATGATCGATCATTCCAATCCCTTTTTCCCCTGTTACCTTCACAATTTGAAATTGTTTATGTGTTTGGGTTTTTATACTACACTGTTTACAGGAAATGAAAACTATTTAGTTTGACATTTTGCTCAGTTTTCTACTTACAAAACTTAAGTAAGAGGGTTGATTTTTAAAAATAATGTTTTTGTTGATAGGTCACTTTATTCCGCCTTTTGTTTCTGTTGTGTTTTCCCAGCAAACACAAAACGTTCAAATAATGTTAGGTAAATGTTAAGCGTTAAATGTTTAGCTAACGTTATTTGAACGTTTTGCATTTGCTGGGGTGATTTTTGCATTGCTCATTTTTGTTCATCACTATTTTGTTACAGTTTTTATCACTTTCAGTGTTTCATAATTAAACCCAATGATTTCAGAGATTGTCCTGTTGTGCGTTCTCATACTTTTCATGTAGGGATTTCATGTACTTTATTTATAACTGGACCTTCATGATATTGGTAAAGCCAAATTATTTTTAAAAATTGTTTCAGCATTATAGTCCAACATAAACCATTTTGTACTTTACTATTATTTTAGGTCTTTAGGTTCTGCTGATTTGAGCTACATTTAATTCCTTATTACAGGGGTTCTTAACCCTTTGTGCCGTGGATCCCTTTGGCAGTCGAGTGAACCTTGGTAACCCTTCTCAGAATACTGTTCTTAGATGTGTAAAATTACATGCTTGGTTAGTGAAAATAAATATATCAAAACTTTTCCTTCCAAGGATCCGAGTTTAAAAACCTCTGCTTTGGAATAACATTCAAGGTATAGTAGAAAGACTTGAAGTTGAATTTGTGATTAACTTTTTAGACTTCCAGGAATTCCTGGTTAATGGCTGATTCTGACCTGCGTTGCAGCTATACTCTGTGGACCACAATAGCATTATACTCAGAGCACATTCACAAAAAATGCATTTTGGAATTTCAGCTGACTTGAATTTTTCACAAAAATGTTCTTGCTTTGGATGAGCATTTTGCTGAGAAATAAATGTTGTCCATTTTACTGCTTTTATATTGTCTGTTTATGCATATATAATTATATGGCATTAATATCTATATACATCCATCCATTCTCTACACCAATTACCCACTGCAGAGTCAGGGGAAGCCTAGAGCCCATCCCAGGAGGCAGAGACGACACCCAGGGCAGGGCGCCAACCCACCACAGGGCACACACACACACACACACACACACACACACTATGGGCAATTTGGAGACACCAATCAACCTAACCTGCATGTTTTTGGACTGTGGGAGGAAACCGGAAACCCCGGAGATGACCCACCAAGCACAGGAAAAACATGCAAACAGACCTGAGGTGGGAAGTGAACCCCAGGCCTGGAAGTGTAAGGCACCACTGCTAAATACCACACCACCTACTTGCATACAGTTTAGTTTAAATCTTCTCCATAATATTTATGTTAAGTGATTAAATCTTAGCTGTTTATTTAGTTGTGTCCCAAAAATTGCTTTGAAAACTTCTCCAAAGAGTATCTAAGCAGGAACATTATTTCTGGTATATTTACACACAACACACACATTGTGGTTGCTCCACTTCTGTCCGTACGGCAGCCCAGATGTGTCTGGCCACGGACTCAGAGTGATTTGTGCTGTGAACAGCTTGTTCCACTTTGCACCACAGAGCGCTGGCCAGGCTGATACCCAGTGCTATAGCAGGCTGCGCCATTAGCCATAATTTGTGTGCCTACAAACTCATCTGCTACACCTTTGTGGCATGGAGCCCCGTGCTGCCGAAACCATCTATTAGGAGGCTGGCATGTTCTTGCAGATGCAGGTGAAACTGATTAGCAGTGTTAACTATATATCCTGTGGCATGCAGACTTTTTCAAAGTAGACCCAGGGACCCAGAATTTACTGCAAAGCCATATATGTATATATGTCATATAATCACACTGATTCAACTTGTAGTGGGTGTCATGTTTTTATGTTTGGTGTTCTCATATGTAGACGTTGATTGTCAACTGTGTACTCATGTACTATAGAGTACATATGGACTCGTTGTTTCGGCTCAGTACTTTAATACAGAACACACATTACCACAAATTACATGATTGTTTATTATGCAGAAGTTTGTTATGGATTTGCCCACTATTTAACAGAGCAGCAACAAACACAATTACACCCTGGTAACGAGTTAGTTTGCTCATTATCTCATGTTTAGTTAACGAAGAAAATGAATTTGGCTTCATTAAAATTTAATTACTAGTAAACGTAGCCAAGGAGGAGTTATGCTCTATGAAACTTCCTGCAATGACAAAGAAAATCTGTAAGTGAAGTCGAGAAAAAAAACAATGATTTCAGACTGAAGATCTGAGCGAAAGGTCACCCATAATATATGTATTTGTGGTAAAAAAAAAAAAAAAAAAAAAAGCAAGGGAAGTGCTAAAATGCAATTTGTGGCACTTTATAGTATTTAAATGCTCCTAGCATGGACTGCCTTAGGTGTCTCTATCACAGACACCTGCTGAAGTATCCGCGAATGCTCATTAGTGTTTTCCCGCTGTTGTTTTGACAGATAGTCTCAGACCATCCATAGTCTCGATGGCTGCTGTCAAAAGTGTTGTTATTTCAGCCGAACCACACGTCCCCCACCCCGCAGCTTTAGCGCTCTATTTCCCAGTCGCGATGTCTCTTTTCATTCCTTTTATCCTCACCAGGAAAGATCCACGATTCCCATAACGTAATTTTGGGAAGTTGCTTATTCCCTATCGAGATGCCTGTTGTGTGAATGGTGGAAAGCCAGGGTACGAGGGGTTTCATTTAACGTCCTTATCACTCTAGGTAACGAGACTTGAATATTAGTATACTTAGTTAAGATTTGAATTAATTCTGCAGCATCACATGCCAGTGTTTAATATGTTATGTAGGCCATATAAACAATATATATCCATCCATCCATCCATTATCTTAACCGCTTATTCCTGGTGAGGGTCGCGGGGAAGCCTGGAGCCCATCCGAGAACACATAGGACACAGGGCAGGGGACACCCAGGGCAGGGCGCCAACCCACCACAGAACAATATATATTTCATTTAAAAATATTTTTTACATTGGAACTGCAAAAATTATTGAAGAAAGATGTACTTAAATCTACTCCAGTATTGCAGGTGTTTGGTGTAAGCTTCATGTTGACTTCGATTTTATGTGGTAATGCATGATACATTATTCATAAGAATTTTCAAAAAGCAGACAAAGTGAGAAGTTTGCCAAAAACAACTTGTGTGGAACATCACACGTTTGAATTTCAGAAACAAATACCTGATGCTAAATATGAATCAAGATTCTTTGAGAATCATTAATGCTTTTAAAATGGAGCGAATATCCAGAACTTCAGTCTTCTTAGCTCTTCTCAGAGCCATGCCACTGAAAAGGAAAAGAAAAGATTGATGTTGCTGTGATTAAATTGTAAGACAACCTGAGAGCATCTTCTATGTCCTCCTAGATGACAATGGTCCTCTTTCAGTATTCCAAAAACGGCAGCTTCCAAACTCATCAAGACTAGCCATGTTCTTCACTGAACCTGAAGGGACAAAATATATATACATGGAAATGTTAGGATGAAGAAGGCAGTCTCCAGCTTATAACTCAGCAGTGAGTGTGATTCAATATTATACAATAGCACAAACAGAATATTGCTGAAGCATACCAGCCATGCAACTCCCCACCCTAAGGGAAAAAAAAATCTCATGTGCTGTTCAGGGAATGGGTTAAACTCTCACTATAGGTGCAGATATTCATGTGTTTTTTTTTGAGCAAGGACAAAAATCACTGCCAGTCCTGAAATATGTTGCTTATTTGTTTGTTTTTATTAATTAAAGTTAATGCTGAGAAGCTACAGATGTGAACTGTTGTGAGTGGAAGATGTTATTGTTTAGTCTTTGTTCTCCACTGTAGTGTTTGCTTTCGGCTTCACCTTGCGCTGAGATATAATCGACAACCAACGAACTGAGAGCAGACCTCAGAGTCAGGCCCAAAGTCAGCGGTGAGATTGATGGTTTTTCCAAACAAAACTGTAATACTATGTTAGCTGTCCTTGAGCATGGATTTCTAATCCATCCTTTTCCACTGAAGACCGCCAAGGTGCACAGATGCCTGGAAAACTGACTTTACAGTTTATCTAAATGTGTCTTGGTTTTTCTGAATAAGTGTTTGGAACCGTTCTTCCACAAAGAGGCCTGCTTTACCTTTAAAGGAACCCTCCACAATGACTGTTGGCCATAATGACTTTTCTAAAACAGAATCCTTTTTAGTAATTCGAAGTGCCACATTCAAACTCTCAGCTGGCTCTAAATGTCTGCTAAGAGGAATACAGGCGAAATCTGCTTCACATCTGAAAAGTAATTAGCAAGTTGAGTGGCTGTATTGAACACAAACATTGTCTTCACTCCAGGACCTGTAAAATAGACAAAAGATCTTATCTCTGTGGAAATAGTGCATTTGTGCATTTCAGTGTGATTCAGGTATTATGACTGTTACACTTGACACAGGATTTTC
Organism: Chitala chitala; assembly: GCA_025773905.1. Taxonomy (NCBI): domain Eukaryota; kingdom Metazoa; phylum Chordata; class Actinopteri; order Osteoglossiformes; family Notopteridae; genus Chitala; species Chitala chitala. The sequence goes on along the minus strand of JABJVR010000095.1, from coordinate 5,030,199 downwards.
TAGAAACTTGAATTCATTCTATTGGTATTGATGGTGTACAAAAAGCAGACAGCTTCATCTGTCGCCTGTTTGAGATGTACTTTCTTCCCATAATGCAAACAGAGTGACAATTTGCATCTTGGCCACCACTACGTTGTACATGTTCATACATGACAAACACAGAGACTAGCTTCTCAGAAGAAGGTCATTCAGGAATATGGTGTCAATTAATATGTCTTTCACTCAAATATCTGAGTACTAAAGTGACCTTAAACCTTTTCCTATGCTGCTTCTGCTGCATCAGTGGTTTCAAGCAGCTGAGGAGAAACAAACACACAAATTTTACCTTTACAAAGAATATTTTTAAGCATGTAATTTGCTAAAACACTATTTTTAACATACTGTCAAAGTAAAGCGGTGTGTTGTCTTCCCAAAAGTAACCGAAATTGCTTTTCTTACACATGGGAAGAAAAAAAAGTGTCAGTGTGTGGTTTCTAGTTCCGTCAGTCAAAATGGAAGTTAAAAAACAAGGGGTGTGTTTTATGTAGCTGCCTTTTGATGTAATATTCAATCCCCTTACTATAATTCTACACTTTATTTCATTTTATTATATATCCATCCATCTATCCATCCATCCATGCATCCATCCATCTGTCCATCTTGTTTAGATTATGGGTATTTTATAACCATTGAGATACATACACACTGTATATATAATAGTTTTTTTTGACTGCCAGAGGGTGGTGCTGTTTTTCACAATCTTTATAATCGCTTTTCTTTTCAAACTGTACTGCTATAAAAAAAGTTTAAAAAACAACAAACAAATAAATTCCTCTTTTAAACGTGTGTAATGTCCAAAAGGTGAGCACAGCCTGAGTGGTCTGAAAGCACATGGCCAGACAAATAGAAACCTTTCTTTGTTCAGTAACAGCACTGTGTCTCTAGACGTAACTGAGATTTGAGCCCTGCTGAGAACCGAGACTCAACAGCAGCAGTCAGGCCTCGTACTGCACTTCTGGCAGCAGCTTCAGACGAGAGGCTGCTGCAATCGTGGATCCTGAGCCGCCACCTTTCTCTTTGTCACTTTCTTATTAAAATACTGCACAGGCCAATAGGATTCAGCAGCCTTCCACCAACTTCCCCCACCCCCAATTGGCTTACCTGCGGCAGCCTGCAGAGGTCGTTAATCAGCTGTGACAAAAAAAAGCACCACATTAGTGGGCTCCTCAGAAGAGATGTGTATAAGGACTCATTCTCTGATAACGAAATACAATTAGATGTAACACTCACTGGTGTGCTACACCTGTATTATCCTTATAATGTAAAATTCAGTATACATTATACAGGTGGAAAAGCCCATGTATCTGAAACAAATACAGAGAGTTCATCACAAAGGAGTGGTTTTGTACCCTCATTATTGTACACAACTATGCTTTTAACTGAATATATACAGTAGTTATAAGTCTTGCCCATTCTGGTCCTCAGGGGTGTGGTGTATTTATCATGTCAGGTGTTTCCAGTGATAATTATAGGACCTTTATGCAAACTCCTCTTCACTGTACAACATTATTGAGGACGAGAAGTTGCTCTGAAGTATTTAGGCATGGCCTGTCAACTCTTAATTATTCTTACTCATCTACATCTCTCATGTTCCATACTCATACACAAAGTTGCAGCCCACACATGTAATATTTGCACAATGATAAAAAAATGGATCACTGTTCAATGTTCTGCATCTATTATAGTGGTGTTACAAAGTAAATACACCATGTAAATGTTTTTTGCAATCTATTTGCATGTACGTCTCACAGCCAGAAATGAACGAGAGGGCAAACCCAAGTGCAGATCTGAAAGCTTTATAAAAACTTTGCAAAACAAACAATGTTCAAATCCACAGTCAAGTAATGAAAAATCCAAGGGGGCAGGTTGAGCTGGGTGAATCTTGTCATGTCTATGCCTGTTGTTCCTCCCATGTCCTCTGTTTCCTCCTTTGTACCTAGTGATAGTTCCTAAGTGTATTAGTGTTGTTAATGTCCCCAATAAACCCCTTGTGTATTGTTTTTGCTTTGTCCTGTTTAGTTCAGTTCCTTAACAAATCTCCCTCTCTGAATTTGGACCTCACCTAAGCCTGCCTCATTCATGACAAATCAGTTTGAGACAAAGACTACATGGGGAAAAATCAAATGGGTTAGGACTGGATAGGGTTGGGAATCGGGCAAGGCAGACAGGATGAGGAACACAGAGCAGGGAGAGAAAACAATAAAGAGTGATCGCCATAAATATTAAACACTTGTAAAAGCTATACTTAAATATATTGAATAACAGAAAACAGGTGAAGCTCATATGAGGATGGGGGATTTGGTCATTTGGAGGCGTGACACTATGAGTAAAGTTATAAGTGAAGTAACTTAAGTGAAGTTACCTTTTAATGGCAACAGTTATTGTATAAGCACCATGGTATTTTAAAATATTGTCATCCCAACCTATCTCTTTCTGTAATACCTTCCATGAAATATTGAGTGGATTATTATAGTTAGTTTCAATGATACATTAAATTCTATAGCAAATAAAGTCACAGCACTCTAGTTAATTTCAAAAGCTTTAAAGGACCTGCATTTCTATTAACCCTGAAAAGATAAATTATTAAATTTATTTGGGATTCAGTAACAAAAGATTTATACATTTAATTTTCATTCTCTTATATACGATTTTCTCAATGCTGCTTACAGAGTATTTAAAATACTATAACCAGTTATAATGCACTAGATAAAAGGGAGAAATATTTGTTTTGAATACTAAATTAACAGTTACTTTTAATGAGGTAGTACTAAATAAAAATGATGCTCTGTAATTCATTTGAATGATAATTTAGTCTCACTATTCATGCCCAATGTATTTTAAAGCAAACTCTGGCGCATTAAATGCAATGGTTTGGTGCCTTGTCCAATGTGTACCCTGCTTTCCTCCCTGTGTTGCTTGGGTTAGGCTCCTGGCCACCTGTGAACCTAAAGATGTCAGCAGCTGAATTAATGGATGAATGATGTTTTTGGACATCTTTTTTGGTCAATATTTAAGAGAAAAAGGGAGGGGTTTATCAAGGCGAGAGCCTTTCAAGAGAATGTTTGCCAGAGATTATATCTGTCTGGGGTTTTTTGGTGAGAAGAGAAGTGTGGTAATGGCCGATTAACCGCACTAATTACCTTCATGGCCATTTAGCCTGTGGGTCAGCAGCTCTAACGCGCGTTGCAGGAATAAAGATGTACTCGCACGCTCAGCTTTTTTGTGGCTCCTTGAAAGTTTTATTAAAACAAACAATGAACACCAAAGAATGAATAAAATAACGAACATAGAATCCAACTTTGTTTTGTCCTGTCCAATACTTTTTAAACATCACATATGCATATGTTGTACATGTGCATGTATACACATTAACTTGTTCCACATGAGAGTAGACTCTTACACGTTTCACATTACACTCGTACACGGGCTTACAGGAATAAATGTTCAAAAGCTTGTTTCGATCCAAGACCAACACAGACTTGTAACTAATGCAATGTATTGGCCTTTTACAAATAGGTATTCTTATTCTGCTTTGCACATGCGCTTTCCTAAGGCAATATAATAATAAACATATCCTCTAACCACTAATGGCACACTAAAGTTATATGACTGAGCCTAATAGCATAACAAACAACACCCCACAATAAATAGGCTCCAAAATGGCTCTTACAGGTGTATTTATAAACGCCGTAAAGAAATTGGAAAACAGCTTTGGTGTTTTAAATTAGAAACATTTCCCAAGTTGTTTGTCAATGAGTATAGTGCAATTTGGGAACGTAGGCTGTGATATTTCATTTACTGAAAGTTATATGCAGCAGCCTGTCTGTGTGGTTGTAGTCGATTTGATGACTGTGAGCTGGTTTTTGCCTGCACAGAATTTTTGTTTCGAGTGTCCTACACTTTGCCATGAGAAACACATTAAGACACATTATTATGTAAATACATTATTATGTTAATAAAAAGAGTCGAGCCACCTTAAAACATTTAACTGAAAACACAACAGTAAAAGGCTGTAATGTACAGTTGCCAAACACTAGGATCGATGAAATAACAGTATTAATTGGCTACATGTAAGATGCAAAAATTGTATTATCCACTGTGAAACAGACATATCTGCAATATCTGAACCTGTGAAGATGCTGCCATCAGGCATCATATGTAGAACACAGAATTAAGGATTCTGTGTCAACATCTTAAAAGCTGAATTTTGATTCGTCAATATATATTTAATCAAGTAGGCCACTATAGATCTAAAGGCCTTCTATGGAAAACTAACAAGATTAATGCTGCTGCACTTAAGACTCATCAGGATCAGAGCTTTCCTTATACCCAATAATAGATCACTCATGATATTATATTACACATATTTCCATCACCAAGCCACCATCCTATTGTTATTTACATGGACACAAGTGTGTTTATACTGTGCTTGTGGCATCTGATTTTAGTGTAAAATGTTGTCATGGGGACACTTCAGTGATGGAGTGAAACCCTCAGAAAACAGTGACCCAAATACAAGCGAGAGGGATTTAATGATATCAGAACAAGGAAAAAACTACAAGAACAAAACATCAAGGTAGAAAAGAACCAAGGAAACAAATGACAACACAGGGAAATAGTGGAAAGTCTTAACCTTGTCCCAGAAAATTGACAACTCAATCTTGTTGGTGTTGCTTTTTAATCTCAAAAGGAACTGTTCATTATGAATATATGTACATGTAGTTTCCAAAAATGGGTTCTCTTACTGTTGCTCTAAAGTCTTGTGAGTTATTTCATTATTTTTTTCTGGAATTGAATACAACCAAGAAATATTTTTCTTTACGTTTGTAATATTATATTAACATACTACAATTTTAACTAATGCATTTAATAGTAATGAAACCAGTCTAGTAAGGAAGGTATGCGGGGTTGGTGACAACAGTTTTGTAGTCCTAGCTGTACCCTTATAATCAGATTTTATTGTCACTGCATATATATTGCACATACATCTCACAATGAAATTTGTCCTCTGCATTTAACCCACCCCCCCTGGGGGGAAGGGGGTGTGAGCAGCCACACATGGTACCCAGGGAACTCAAAGACACACCTGGCTGGGCTGGGATGTGAACCAGGAACAAGGAAACTTCTACATCCCAGCCTGATACACTACCCATTGAGCCACCAGGCCACACATCACCCCACTGCTGAAAAAATAAAAATAAAAACTCACTCGCAGACAATAATGATTTGAAACACAACATAGTCCAGAAAACAAATGCAAATAAAATAGTCTTTATTTCAGCAGAGACTGTTTGCACAGAACTAAAGAAGGACAAGTTCAAACTTGTGTTTTCGTTTTCATTAACATTTTGGCAAGGAAAATCAGTGAGATCTGTGCTTTGTTTACCAATTATGTGCACACAAACCAAACAAGGAGATGAAAATGCTAATTGAGCAGTTAATTTGACTATTCTCTTTTTGGCAGACACTATTTTTACTTATTTTGAAAATACAACTGAAATTTATTCTTTTAAACTAAGGGAGAAGTATACTCATCCGTCCATCTCTCCATTCTCTATACCACTTGCCCAATTCATGGTTGCAGGAAGCTTGGGGCCCATCCCAGGGGGCACAGGGCAGGATGCCAACCCACCACAGAGCACACAGTATGGGCAATTTGGACACACCAATCAACCTAACCTGCATGTCTTTGGATGGTGGGAGGAAACCGGAGAATCCGGAAAAAACCCACCAAGCACAGGGAGAACATGCAAACTCCACACACACAGACCCAAGGCAGGAATTGAGCCCCAGGCCTGGAGGTGCAAGGCGACTGTACTAACCACCATGCCGCCCTTAGGGCACTCATATTCTGCATAAATGTTATTTTAGGATAAAAGACTGATTATTTTGTGCAGTGTAAAAAAAAATGAAGGACAGAGTACAGTAGTGTACAAAAACCATGATGTTGATACAAAATTATTATAGTCCTGTCTCTGAAAGGAGTAAATAACATATTTTGTATGATCTCTTTTATTTGAAGATACAGTTTGTAGAGAAAAAAAAAAATGTTAATTCTGCTTGATTTGTCCAGTATATTGATTACTGGGATAATGAATAAGGGACAATAAACAAACAAACAAACAAACAAATTAAAGGACCATAACAAGGAATATGCAAGACACTGTATGTTTGTGTCTTCAGGTAACTTTGGTTCAGTTCAGTTTGATTTAGTTCAGTTCAGTTACATTCAGTTTGATTTGTTTCAGTTCAGTTCAATTCGTTTTGAATTGGTAAAATGTGTTGCTTATCTTTGGGGTCTTAACAAAGAATCTTCCCAGTTCTGTCTGCGCATGGGTTTCCTCTATGCCTTCAAAGTGAGCACAGTATTCTGCCTGGTGAACAGGAACAAGGAGACCCTTCTCCTAACTAATGAGTTCTAACTTGTTATAATTGCCACAATGTATAAAAGGAATAAAATTATGACCACCATTGATACCCAGACAAAGGTAGTCAGGTGACTTTTTTCATTGCTGTGCCCTATTCCTTGCCAAGGTTGTTCTGTTGTATGAAACTACTATATGTGGATGAGAATAATCTCTGCACCCCCATTTCATAGCCTCACGACATGTTTTTAATATATCTAGTCTTGACTGAAAGACCTTGTCTTGTCCATGGCAATCTATACTCAAGTAACCACTGAATCAATGCTCAACTTAGTGCTTGTTGTCTATACTTTAGTTAAGCTGTTCTCTTTCAACCTTCAGTTGTCAGGTGTCTTTGCCTTTGACATGTTCTTGCCTGAGCAAACTTCTATTTTCTGTTCCACTAAAATCCCTCACCAGTTAATTAGTTGAAAGTGCTAAATTTATGCGCATGACCACACTTTTCACGCACTGACAGTTTCGCTGGTTGGAGTAACTTGAGGCTGAGGCAATCCCGATACACAATTTCCAATTCTTGATCTTAAATTTGGGCCTGGGGGACATCTTGGAAAAAAGGCCTCAGTCAGCATTATTGCATGTAACGAAGGAGAAATTACCCTTTTAAACTTCCTTAGCATCCTGACGTCATAAGTAGTCAAAGAATTAATGTGTGATGTATTAGAAAAATTGAGCTTTTTTAATGACCCACCAAAAACAAAATTGTATCTACTTCCACATAACACACATTAATGCAATCAACTGAAATCAGTGAGACTTTGCCTAAGTGTAGTTCTTGCTTTATCCACTGTAATTTAACTGTGGAAGTCAGACTTGGCCTTTAGGTTCAAGAGTGCTTAAGAATGCCTTGAAAACAACCTTTTTGCTATGCAGTTGAATAAAGTCTGTAAATTTACCTCAAATTCACAAGCAACTTTTGAATTATCTGTTTACAGACAATGCTGTTTCTAGACCTGTCAGTTACAGAGAAACATGCTTGGTTGTGGGTAGGTCAGAAATCTGCTTTGGTCTAAACGTGGGCTTATAATTAAAAAACATGAAGATTATTTATCATTTACTTCCCATACTCGGTCTAGTTCTCCTTTATACAATGCCAGTGGATTTTTTATGAGTGTCACAGAATTTACAAACATCCTAAACACCATTATATCAAAGATATGGTTCATGTACGCCATCCAGATTGTCTGTTGGACACTGCTGGAAGATTATTCAAATTTAAGACATCAAAACGTCTTTTTAAATTACATGTGTATATTGCTGGTCAAAGACCTTCTGTAGCTGTTTTAATTTGATGAGGTGTTGCTGTCCTTTTGACTCATTAAAGAAAAGGCATATGTTATCTAGTCTGGGAACATCCTTTGAACATCCTTTGTACAGTAATAATTCAATAAGACTGCTACATATCTATAATCTTCTTTGATATTTATGAGTCTTTATTCTGCTTTCCTGAATTCAATACAAAAATTATTTCCTGGCTGGAGGTGGCAAAAAAACCCATTATGAGCAGGTCACATTCTCCCGTGTGACAGATTTGTAAAAGGTATAAGTAAAACTCAATGAACTATCCAGTTATGCTCACAAATGAAATCTGTGATGTTGATAGGAATCCATGGCAACAGCAATACAACTGACATTATGCCTACAGAATGACGTGTGAATTTATGTTAAATTATGTAAACATTAATTCAATTAAATGAAATTTAATTTATTTTTATATAGCGCCTTTTACAACAATGTGCTTCAAAGCACGTCACAGAAGAAATTGCAGATGTTAAAGAATAAGCAGTAGGAATAAATACAAATGAAGCCAGACAACTGTGGAGGAGAGGAACCAAGAACTCCACAGTGTGGAGAAAAAAACCTCTGGGGGCCCATGGTTGACTGGCTGCCCAGCCCCTCCTGGGCATGCTAACATTACAGAGTAAACTATGTAATGAATGTAAATAGACTATTTACTATTAATGTAAATAGCACAATATAGTCCTCCTTTGCACCAGGTGTTGAAGTAACTCTAAACAGGCTTGTGGTGTCCTTCGGGCTAAGCTTCATCCAAGGGGGTCCACTAGGAGTCAGCAGCTCTAACAAGGCATCCCGCTCAGATGGTGCGGTGCTCAGGTGCTACCGGGTACACACATGCACAAAGAGAGATGTGCATGAACGTCTTGACAGATCTGTGCACTTACTTGTGGGGAAAGTAAGATTCACGTATACTGATACTACTGAAAACGAAAAATAAGTTGAGTATAAAAGGATAAAAACACTGTAAAAACTATTAAAACACTATAGGCAATTTTTGTGTATGCAAGCAGTGCAAAAGTTCACACAACAGCAGTGATAAAATTTTGGAGTGCTGACACCAAGGTTTCACACTAAGACCCATTAACCACTGACCACTGCAGCAACAACATTAGCTGAAAAGCAAACTACAAAACACATTAATGAACATGTGACCTAACAGCAAGCCATACATTCTTGTTAAGCATGCAGTGAATTCTTATGATGTGTAATTCAGATATTTATAACAGTTATTGATATGAGGTGTCTACCACTTGTGTGCGTATGGTGCAAACAAAGAAATGCTGCTCCCAGGAACTGGAGGCAGATGACCCTAAGACAAAATAAAAAAAAATTGCCTGTTCTATTTTCTTTCCTTGCTACCCTTTCTATGCTAATGAGAACAAAATTGATCTCTTTTCTAAATGGGTTGGCATTTAATTATTATTATTTTTTTGTAAACCAGTGTGCTAAAAGTGGAACAAGGCACACGCTGGAATACATTAGTCTGAAACTTGTTATTCAAATCTGTTTAAAAAAAGCCCTCAACAGAAACGGGTTGTTTCATCCTCAGAGTATAAATGTGGCCTCGCTACTCTTAATGGCTGCCAGTTGTTTAATTAATGTGTTTTTTTTGTGTCATCTTTGTTAATGCAGGCGTCTTCTACCCTGATCAGTTTCCAGGTCCTTCAGCAATCATCTCCTGGAAGCACAGCATACCTTTTCAGTCAATCTCTATTCATTAAGAGTGTAATTAGCTTCGGCCTGGCCTCTGCAGCCTGTCAGGATTGATCTGGCTTTCCATTTGTCTCGGCCGTCCTCATCCTTTATGGACAGTCCAGTTTCTATTGTCTGGCAATGATGACCGAACCTGCAGACTTCCTTAAAATCCACAAACTGGGTACGAGTGGAGTCTCTAGGCTCTCCCTTAGCGTGCCCCTTCCCGGAGCTTTGTTTTGTACTATCAACATCTCTGGCCTGTTTCATCAGCCATCAGATATTATCCTGTATTCATTAATTTTCCCCCTACTTCAGTGTGAATCTTGATGTGGTCCAGGATAACAGTGCAGCGCCCACTCTGTTTGTGCCGCACTGGGGCCCGCTGAGCGAAACTGAATGTGGAATCTCATCTGGAGCTGCCAACGCAACAACGTGTCATAAGTGATGTGAGCAGAAACAGAAGTGAGACAAGCGAGCCGGTGTTAACAAAGACTAAAGGCCAAGCCGACCAGATCAGCTCTTCCATCAGGCCTGCTTTCTAGTGTGTGTTCTCTGGATGACAAACTGGGACTGCTCCACATACAAGAAAGCCATAAGGATTTTCAGGACTGCTGTCTCTATATCTTCACTGAGACCTGGTTACACACTAACAATCCCAGCACTGCAGTCCAGCTACACAAACACTCTGTCAGAATTGCTGTTTTCAGAAAATAATCCACTGCCCCTAGCACTTATTGTTAATTTTAATTACATATTGTTATCCAAGGCACTTGTCACTTTATTCTTGTAATCTCCTCACTAATGCTTGCTATAGTAAGCACCTTACACTACAAGCTCTACGTAAACGTGACAACCTGTAACAGCCCTATCACACAAGTTCTTTACCCATGTGTGTCACCTATACAATACAGTGTTTCCTATGACCTGTTCAACTGCTACACAACTGTTCTCAAACAATGTCTTCAAATGTAGTTTTACGGTACTTATTATGTGTAGAACCCCCCTTTACATGTACACTGCCCCCTATATGTATAGTCCCTGTATCTATGTTGCGCTATGCTCCTCAAGAAATGCGATTTCATATCAATGTGCATGTATAGTTGTTATGAAAATAATGTGCACTTGAAACTTGAATCACAGGAAGCCTAGAATTTTTATGCATGGACATAGCAGAATGGTTGATATTGAGGTTGACACAACTATGCAATGTCATCAAATATATATACTTTATATATTAAGCCTTCCTGTGTCCCTTGCATTGAAAATCCTTCCTATGTTCCTTATAATCAAAATCATTCCTGTTTTCTTTATATACTAAATCCTTCACGTGTTTCTTATTTACCAAATCCTTCCTGTGTTTCTTGTTTACCAAATCCTTCTTGTATTCCTTATTTACCAAATCCTTCCTGTGTTCCTTACATTAAAAATCCTTCCTGTGTTCCTTATATACCAAATCCTTCCTGTGTCTTTTATATTCATAATATTCCTGTGTCCCTTCTACACCACATCTTTTCTGTTTGTTTTATGTTCAAAGTCGTTCCCGTGTCCTTATTCTATACCAGGTAATTCCCGCTGTAAAATAGCACTCATCATGTTCACAAAGAAGTTAATCACAGATCAGACACACACATGTTGCTGGGGTGATGTAGAAGTACCAGTTTCCTTTTACTCCATGCCTGTTAACTGTGGGACTGACCAGAACTGGGTCGAGAGCCTTGGAGGTTGTAACCCAGAACAAAAGCCCAGTGTCAACATACAAGCGTTAAGCCTAATTACAGACTTATCCTGAATATATTTTTTTAAATGAAATACACTGTTTACTTAGTCTTGTCATACAGTATATCACTTGCTCTCCATGACATGCTAGCCAATGGTGTTTGACCATATGTTGTTGCGGAACAAGGTTTTGAACATCCACAGTTAAATGGTCCTTCCCCACTCTTGAGCAGCAGGCTCTGAGAACTGAGGCCCTTTGAATCTAAAGTTAAATCCTCCCTTGTTTCCTTTTTTTTAATTTGTTTGTTTCATTCGTTCGAGAGAACACGTCAAACGCAGGCGTGGGGTTTTCTCCAGAGACGCTTGAGGATGTGCAGGAGAAGTTTCCACAGTAAAAACACTTTGACGTTTGCGGTCTTGGGACTGGGGGGGAGAGGGGTGGGGTGGAAATAACAGTAAACGGGAGGTTTGTTCTTCAAGGTTTATGTTCAGCAGTATCCTTTCAGAGCGACCTTTGTTTCTGTAGATGTTGGGCCTCAGAAAATTCATACAAAACACATTTATACCATTTATTTTCTTTCCTTTGGAACACGTTGCAATAAAAAGTGAGAATGTTTTCAGGGAGTGTGAAAATCCTCAACGTTAATGTTGGTTGTTCACTTAATTTAACCAAATTCATAAACAATAAGCAGAAGCTAGAATTTATGCTTTTGCACTTTGACGAGGTAACACAATAAGGTGTTGAAATCTTTTTAATTAGGTTCAAAGGTGCTTTAAAGCACAGAAAACATGAATCTGATAAGACCACTTAAGCACACAAAACTACAGAGGAACATGAAAGAAGCCAGTGTGGTTACACAGCTTATAGAAAACCCTCATTCCATGTAGCGCCAAGAGCCCTGTTCACTGGAGAGTGCAGCTGGGAGGCAGGGGTGAAATAATAGCGCAAGACCGACTTTAATTTGCCCCCTGAAACCAAGCACGGTGGTTTATGGGATCTGCGTTACTATATGTGAACGAACAGCCAGGAGTTTATTCCCGTGTCCTTGATGTGTGCCGCAGTGACTTTCTCCGGGCGCTTGCTGGAAGCGGAGCAGGTCAGGGAATGCGGTCATTTATATGTAAAGTGCTTGTTATATTGTCTTCAATGCTTTATATTGCTTTTCGCCTGTGTCTGGCTCCGGGTGAAATTGTTCTCAGCCGCTGCAGAAGGAGCGCGCTGCTCTGGCGCAGAGGCTTAATGCAGCAACGTGCCGGGAATGACGCTGCGCGTATTTAGTCCAAGACACAGAAGTCCGGCATGAAGCCTCTAGCCGAACTCTACATTCATGAGGCAGCAATGTGCTGAGTGATGCCGGCGTTTAGCAGTCATGGGCCGAGGCAGGACTTGAAAGCGATAATTTTGCCCATTTATTATCGCTGCTTACTTTGAATGCTGAGCATCGTACGACATACAGCAACGTATAAGGCGTAATGCTGCATTTGGCACTGTTGTGAGATTCTTTCTTGGCTTGTTATAGCAGCTTGCTGCATTAATTTACCCTTCAGCAGTCACCTCAGCTTAAGACAGGCACCAAACAGCACAAGCAAGGCTAAAATTCACCTAGTAAAGAAAATCCAGTTCTACAGTAATGATGTATAATAAAATCAACTTGTTAGGAAGACGTCCATAATTGTGAAGTCATCTTGCCTTTTTAAGGTGAATAGAAATGCACTTACTTTTTAACACTTTGTTTTTTTGCTGCATAACCTTCAATATTAAATAAATTAACACATAATGTGTTAAGCATTAAGTGTAAATTTATTTGTTTAGATTACAGAGCAGTCAGTAATGAGCTAAAATTATCAACTACTTTTCTAGTTTCTACAGTATAAACTTTTACTATTGCCTTAGGGAAGTATATTATGGAAAACAGTAATTTACATTACATTTTAAGTATATAGATGGCAGCTCTAAAGCTTTTATTTAAATGTACTTGTTTTAATTTCAGGCATCTGTGACAAATTCAGTTTTGTGAAAACCCCACCACTCTCTTTATGTGATGATTAAGTTTGTTATCATAAGAAAGGGCAGGCTCTGTTGTTCTTTCTTCAGCCAATGAAGGTGCTTTGATCTGTATCTGAGAAACTTTCATTTTCTGCAAAGTTTCTTTCAGTCAAATAAATGCCTGTTTAAAAAAAAAGCGTGTAGTAACATGTGGTCACTCGTTTAGTTCTCAAACAATGTCAATGTCAACAATTAGCATATTCTAATGTTAAAATGTAGGGGCAGAAATTGTGATGTTTCTCTCCAGTTTTTTCTTTAATATTGTTTTCCCAAGACGATTTTTAAAGCTGGTGAAGTTGTCACTTTAGCAGAGCACTGATAAGATTGTTTCTGAAACAGTAATTGATTGCTTAGTACGTACATTTGCTTAATTAACGTTCCTCTTCAGACTTCAGACTAAATTAAGATGTAACATGCCCTTATGCGTAGCGTCTTTAAAGCTTACATGAGGTAATGATCTGAAATTAAATATATTGTTTTAAGTGACCCATCATTATAATGAGCACAGGGAAAATTATGAACTGCCTTGCTTGTTCTTCTCTAATGATGGCTTGCAGTACAAGAGTGTGACCTATGGATGACTTATACTGTTTACAGACGGGCAGTCTGGACACTTTCTCAGCATTTTCTATACTTGTGCACACTGCTAATTTCCAGATAAAGGAAAATTCAGTTGCACTGTCTTGGCTCCACAAAATTCCTCAGCTTTAACCAACTTGAATGAGCTAAAAGCAGCAGTGTGAGACTGTACAAAAGCAAGCTTGTCCTCTGGACAAATAAGAAATAAATGCCAATTCTGCAACGACCCAATGGAAGCAGACACACAAAGCCTTCTTTTAGTGCACCTGAGGGTACTGTATAGTACTTAAATACAGTATTGCAGGGAAGGACTATTAACTCCAATGACTAGAACAAATTCATGTCTTCTCTCAATTTAGGGCTCCCCAGTGAAGCCAGCTAAATATAGACTGGATAGAAGGGAAGATCGGGGTGGGGGACCATCTTATGAGGGGACATCAGGTGGCTTAAACTGATAAATTCTCAAGACTGCTGCTCTTCCTTACCTGTACCACGTCCTGTTACTTTATAATAGCCCTTTACACTGGTTCACTGTGTGTCTGAAACTGAAAGCTGTGTTGAGTAGAGTTCAACTAATACTAATGTTAATAGTACTACTACTACTAATACTAATAGCAATAGTCTGTGAAGTCTGTTGTTACTATCACTGCAGTTTAAACCTTCACTAACACCTGGTCAGGTCAGACTAAGGTAAAGACCTTGGTGGGAACAGCTGTTGTTTGGTCACATTCCACCCTGTCCAAAGCCACCCACCTCAGGTGGCACTTGTGCTGCCCTGGCAGACAGTGCCACCTGACTCTAACCAGGCAATGGAGCACAAAGTCTGAGAGACGCTCTTCTGCGAGGGCTCTGCTGTGCTGTCGCTGTTCTGGTTCTGTCTCTTTTGTGCTACAAAAGGTTTCCACACCATCGCCCAGGTGTTGGGCACCTGTATATTTGGAGCGAAGCAAGGCTGTAAGTAGTGGAAAAACCACATCTGCTTAAGTGTCAGTTAAAACATGAAGGCTCTCCACTTGCTGTTACCCACAGAGATAGGGAAAAAAGCTACAAAAATTTATTTTTAAAGTGCTAGAGTGTATGGGTGACTTTGTGGGTAGCAATATTGCTGCACACCTCCAAGGTTGTGGGTTCAAATGTGGTGAAGTTTGCATGTTGTCAGTGTGCTTGTGTGCGTGTGCTCCAGTTTCCTCCCACAGCCCCAAAAGGAACATTCATGAAAGAAGGTTGTACTGAAACAAAACTACCACATTAATGAAAGGATAGCAAAATTAATTTTTACACACACACACTGAAAATGAACAGTGAAAGCGGTTGTGCACTTATAGGTTTGGTAAAAGGTAAAGAAAAGCAAATGCAAGTTGTCACATTCTGGACCTGTCATACTCTGCTGTCCTCTAGATGTCTGTTTCTTGGTTTTCTTCTACACTTCATTGTCCTTGTTAGAATGTTTATTTAATCAGTGCCATCAGCTGTCTTTCACTTCCTGTTCTCCCATACATATACAGTACCTCCTTTGTAAGTTTAGTCCTTTGCCAGTTTTTACAGTAGTGTAGTGCTGTTGTGTTGTTAGTTGTGTGCTATTTGATGATCATTTGTCATTTCTGCCTTTTGTCTTGTGTATTGATATCCTCTGTCTGAATAAAGTGCAATTAGACTCAGCCTTTGCCTGCCTTCCTATGCTTCCCGAAATGTTACACAAGCAAAGGATTAATTTTGATTATTGCAATTTTATTTGCATGAATAAATGACACAAATAAAAAAGGTGTTGTGGATTTCCACAGAAGTGTATATATATCTTAAAATGAACTGTGTCGTCGATGTTTCATGTAAAGAAAGGGTAATACAGACCTGTCATCTGACATGACACAACTAACATTAGCTGCATTGTAGCTAATATATAGAACTAAACTAATGTTGAATGTGCAAAAAATAAGTATTCATAACACATTCAGAAAACAATGAAGTGATATGATTTTATTGCCAATTGTGTTTCTGAGTATTTGGTCAGCAGTAGCATCAGCATTTTTACCTTTTAAATATAAATATTAATTTAAAGACTGTATAGTATAGATATTTCATCTTTATCACAAATCACCCCACACGTAACCAAACAAGTGTGAATGTGTTAAATTTTTTTATAAGTCATTTGGGTTATTTTAAATTCAATTTGGTCATTTAGTGTTTCGGGCCCTGAGGCAAATTCATTACATTGGGAACAATGGTACAGCTTTATGAATTGTGATGCTTCATTGAACTGTTTGAATTACTTACATGGCTAACTGTTTTGCTTAGTGGCGAAAAACAAATGTAAGTCGAAAGTTACTTAGAATAAACTGCATTTTAAATTACTTTGGTTCTCAGGCTATACGTTAAGTGTTTTCTTAGGTCAATTCAGGTAATGTTCTACTAAAGAACACCTGTTTTTTAAAACATTAGTAGCACCCTCTGGACAATGGACACTTTTATTTCACTTATCTGTCCAGGTTATAAATAGAAGTTATGCAATAATTGTCAGTCAATCATCTTCTATATACACTGCTCAAAAAAATTAAAGGAACACTTTGAAAACACATCAGATCTCAATGGGAAAAAAAATCATGCTGGA
>JABJVR010000095.1:4991283-5013697 GCA_025773905.1 Chitala chitala | reverse complement strand
CATTGCCTTCTATTACCCTATACCTCCCCACCCCCCCCCTCGCCCCGCCCGCCGGGGGGGGGGGGGCGGGGGGGCGCCCCCCCCCCGCAGGAGAGGCACAGAGCAGAACCTGCTCTGCTGTATCTCAGCTGCTGCCACTGTGACCTTTACCTAGCCCAGCAGATGGACAGCGATATAATATAACACACATGTTCATTCTTTAAATTTTTAATTCGAGAACTGGCTTTTGTGGCCACAGGCTCTAAAGTGTTTTGCAGAGCAATCCAAACAAAAAGGATAAAGCAGGCCAAATGGATCCTGGGTAAATGCGTAATGGGACAAAGTGCTGGAAGATTGCCACTTTTCACTGAAGCCTGGTGGAGAGCGTAAAGCCATCTTAATGCAAAGACGACGGGCAGTGGTTGCACTGGTCAGAAGTACAGAGTGACCTTGAGCCTTTATCCCGTATTTGTCTAATAATAGGTGAAAAAGCAAGTGTTACAGCAGGAATTGATCTTTCAGTGTAAAACTGTGTTCATTGCTTTTATAGGATTGTTAAGACCTGTTTAAAAGTTAAAAATGTACATTTATAGAAATATTGCTTTAATGAAGCATAATAAGAAATCGAAATAAATTCAGCTTCTGAATCCCATCCAAAGTCATCAAAATCATTGTTAGTCCTTCAAGTTAATTGCACCCTTTTTAGGCTACAGAAAACAAAATTGGTAAAATTGGATATATTATAAACAGAAAAGCTTACATGTTCTAGTAAATTCAGTTAAATTACAGCATTACCTTTATATATTATGAAAACTTAAAAAAATTGAAACTCTGTTCACTGTGGAAATTAAATGCCTCAGAATGAGCATGTTTCTGGAAATTTAATTGCATTTGATTGTAAAGCAAACTGTATTTTTAGTCAATTTTACCTTGCAATAATGGTCGGGGTTTCTCTCAACGGACTGTTTGGGTTCTAGTGAACCAAGTGACAAAGTGCAGAATCCACAAGTGATGGTCCTGAATCTGTGAGTAAATACAATTAAATAGAACCACCTGGCTGTTGTGGTGTGTGTTGTTGGTGGTGTGTGTATTGTGTGCTGTGGAAACTAGGCAGCTGAAAGCCATCAACAAACTAATGATGGTGCTCCAAACTGCTGGTCAGACTGCTGAGCATTGCTGAGATAAAGCATGATATCCTCCCTAGAGGTAAGTATGTTTTATGTGCATGCGTGTTTTATGTGCATGCGTGTTTTGTTCTTTTGCGATAACTGAACTTGCCCTTAGTGTCAGTAATGCATCCAGATGAATGAAAAACACCAGTGCAGGGAATTCACAAATTTACAGACTGATGAAGTCATTTTTACTGCCTCTTTCTTTGAATGTTCCCATAGTCGTAAAAAAAAAAAAAAAAAAACAACATAAATATTTCATATCTCAGTAAGGACTACAATCCCTATTTGATGACCCGCATCTCATTCACAGACACCATTGCAAATGCATGATCTTATGGGTAATGCATCTAATTTCATCTATGCATCTTAAAACTTCAGAAGACTTAGTTGAATGGAAAACAATAGTGAATTATGCATCACCAACAAACACCTGTTTGCGAGCAAGCACTCTAGTCTTGTAATTTTTCTTTATGGACTGCCTGTATTATGAGAATGCCACTCATACAGTACCCTCCCAAATTTACTGACACTTTGAGAAAAACTGTTACATTTTTTGTGAGATTTTTTTTTTCTTTCAGTGAATAAGTCAGACTTAGCCAGTAATTTGAACATAAAGCCACACACCAAGAAAGATGTTTTATAGCCTTTTTGGGCAATTTTTACAAAAGGTGCATTCATAACCTTGAAAACTTCAAGACCAATATTTCAATTTATTGTCAAGCATTAGTGTGGCAGTAAATTGATCTGTCAGCCACTTACACTAAAAGTTCTGCATAGTAAAATCTGCTATGTTGAAAAGTCTGGCAGCCAAATGAACTGTTTTAAAATGAAACACATAATGCATAAAATAAAGCTGAACTTTTATGGCAAACGTAAGTGTAAAGTTATCATGTAAGTTTTCTCCTGCCTCTACTAAAATAATATGTACAGTTGGTGTGAATAATTACCACCAATTTGCTCCTGTTATCTGTATGAGAAAACGTGACACCATTGTTTAGCACTGTGGCTCTCTGGGTATCTGAGTTTGCTGACCTTGCCAGTACTGTAGGTTTGATTTTAACTCTGGCTGTCTCTGTAGACTTCTGTATATTCTCTCCATACATCTGTGGATTTCATGACTTGTTAATTTTCCTTTCACAGTCCCAAGACAGGTATTTCACGTGAATTGGAAATAATGAATTCAGTGTTTGCCTGGTGCCTCTCCTAAACCATACTGCTTTAGACTTCTCATCACCTGCAGGCCAGAAATTTTACAAAGTCAAGGGATAAAATGCAGTACATTTTCACATACCACATTTTATGTGGTTGACATTAAACATTAATACATCTTCATACATAATGTTATTCATCATGTAACATCACCAAAGCAGGATTAGCCTGCGGTTCTCTACTTTTTTTTTTATCTCTGACAGCATGCCAGTGATGTCATTTTTCACCGCAGAATCATCAACACATGCAATCTTTGTTACAACATGGAAACACAAAGCAGGAATTTAAAACATTCTACCTTGCCCAACTTTTCTTTTGTTCAAGATTATTTACTTGCCCTTTACTTTCAAAGGAAGCCCCAAGCAAGTAAGTCTTAAATATATGTATATTGTGTATTTAATTAAACATAACCATTGTGCAGCAAATATAATATTACTTTCCACTCTTATTGCCTCATCTACTTTTCAGAAGTGATGCACATGAACAGGCAGTGACAGAAAATGGATCTGAACTCAGTAAAGGCACTATAACAAAGATTTAAAGTGAGATGCTAGGAACTGCCAGCTTTCTTCTCATGACCTTTGAGAGTGTCTTACAGCCAAGAAGGCTTCAGTGCACAGCACACATGTAATAAAAGGTGTATATATCATAACATAAGAGACAGAAGTGTTATCCGTACACCTGAGGCCTGCACTGGAAAAAGGTTCCAGAAATAAAACATGTCACGCTTCTTCTCCAGAATTGCCGAGTCAGGTGTCAGGTATCAAAGTGTCAATACCAAAAAGAGCTGATGCTTTAAAGCAGTTCATCGTGTGTAACCAGGTAACCTGCAAGCTCACCTGTATTATGCCCTGTCTGGCAGTCCGATTGTGTCCCTTTACTTCACATGTCCCCAGTAGTGCTCCTTGTAAAGGAGTCACCTTTTGTGTGACAAATGTGCTTCTCTTTGCCTCTAATAAGAGAAGTCTGCAGAGGGGAGAAAAATAGATAAGTGATTGAAAGAGGGAGGGAGAGAGGGAGGGAGGGACAAAGAGAAACAGAAGGAGATGACAGCTGCTTGTCTTGCTTTACATTGTCGTATAATAGATTTTAAACTATAGGCCTATGTGTAGTTGTACAAAATTCCGGCTGCTTACTAAGCAGACATTGAAATGCAACAAGCACAGATAGGGCCGTTCACACTTTTGCTTTGTGCCCTGTTTAGAAACACGTTAAATATTTTTCTTGTCCATATTTGATATCAAGGTCTTTGGTGGAAATAACAGCACTGGACTTGCACAGAATCAGACAGAACTGTATCCTTGTTCTTAGTAACATACCTGAAGGAACTATTTAAAGGGTAGAGAAATGAGTTAACAGATTTGAAATTCATTCATTCATTTTCTTAACCGCTTAGTCCTGGTGAGGGTCGTGGGGAAGCCTGGAACCCATCCCTGAGCATATAGGGCGCAGAGCAGGGGACATCCAGGGCGGGGCGCCAACCCACCACAGAGATATGAACTAACGAATTGAAAAATCTGTGTTTTTTGCAGTATTACAATGAATGCCATCATTTTGTTTTGACAAATGAAAAACGGATGAATAACCACGAAGATAAGTAAGGTGTGGAAGCTGCACGGTTGTGAATAAATAAGAAAGAAATGAGACAGCAAGAAAACAAAACAGTGCACTTATGTAGATACCATTGTGGGAAACAGAAAAGTCAGATACAAATTAAGTCTGTGAAGTTTATAGGTGGCTGGAACATGTGCTACCGTAGGTACATTGCTTTTGCTATTGCTATTATTTTAAAATAAAATTAATGTAATAATGCGTGGATCCGTGAATGAGGTACGACGTAATATTTAGATCAGCCACTAAAGTTGCCATAAAATGGTGTAAAACTGCAATAACCCTAAATTGCCAGTTTGCGTATGATTTACGTTTTTAATCCAACTGTCAGGCATGCAGGTATTGCATTATTTAAAACTGCCCGTGATTTCCATAACTGCAGCAGTATCTCTGCTCTCTGCCGTTTTAATGGGCTCAGTTGCAAGGTACTACCGTTATTTTTACCGAACGCCTTCATGATTATGCAAATGAGTATACAAAATTTTATCTTTGAAATCTAAGTCTACCTAATTAGTACAGTTTTCACATCTGTTGGTTATTTCATTTCTTCCAGTCCACTAATTAAAATAATTTTTAACTGGAGAGACAATAAAAAGAAAATTAAGTCATTTTATTGTGCAGCAATTATATCCAGCAATGCAAGATATACTAGACCGGCCATGTTCAGTGCCTGGGGTTGAGGTTGCTTAAGCTTCTGCGTCCTTAGACCAGAATGTTCTTTCGAGACGTTGCATGATTAATGGTTAACACCTGACCTGACTTCTTGATGTGTTTGCTCAACACTTCACTAAGCTTTGTATTAAAAAAAAAAAAACAACTTGAAATTTGTACTCAGTAAAGTTAATAAACAAATGTACATCTAAACTATGTTTTATAGAGTACTGTTATTGCAGACCGAGGCAAAAAAGGCTGAAATTAATTTTTAGCCATACTTTTATTAGCTTTCTTTTTTTAAGGCTTTTTAAAGGCTCATAGGGGGAAAAAAATTACAAGTTTGAGTTTTATATCAAGTATTTTTCCTTTTTTACATTATTCATAGCGTTCAGTAACAGAAATCAACAGACATGCAACAGCAAGTCATTGAAGATATTTATAAATAAAAACAGCTTTTATTGTCATTGTGTACAGATGGAATTTGTGTACACAATGGAATTTGTTTTCTAAGTTTAGCCCAGGGGTGGTCACATGGGGTGCCCAGGGAGCTAGCGCTGGAATTCAAGCCAGGAGACTTCCACATCCTAGCATAATGCTCTACCTGTTGAGCTGCCATTAAATCTGCCCTAATGTTTTTCTGACCCTAATAAAACGTTTTTAATTTCAGATGCATCCAAACTGGAAGAATTCAGCTAGATTGATGGTAACCCAGAGAACAGACAGTGCAAAGACATGAGCAAACAGAATGTGAATGAAAGAACAGGACTCTCAGTATATATGATCTTAGATGACTACAAGCTAAACGTTAGTTTTCTTTCCCAAAGATTTATTTATTTTTTAATGAGGACTTAAAAACTTGTGTCCACTGTGCTGGACATAAAAAACACATAGTTTGCCATGAAAAGTATATTTAAAGTGAGAAGGTCAACCAGGAAAAACATTCTACAAAGTGGAAATAATTCAGCATTGAAGGGTTAATCAATATAGGGGAAAAGCCAGGACATCTTGTATCAGCTGAATTATGCTTTTCAAGAATACCTCAAACAAGGTGTGGTCCTCAGTAGCATAGAAGGCCACTGAAAGGACATTTTTTTTTTCATGGTTGATTTTAAAGGCTTTATTAGGGAGAAGAAAAGAGCACTAAAGAAAAGAACCATTACAGAAGCCTCTATCAGTCACAATCATACACACATAGGCTGAGATGGAATACAAGTCACATGATTAGAAAGGAGATATAATGATGAATGTTTAATGAGTAGATACTGAAATTACAGCCACTTTAACTTTTAATCCCAAGAAATTCCAAGTCATGGATGTGTATTACATACACAAAGGCCTATATATTATACAACATGATCATTATTTTTTAAAGTAATTCTCCATTTATAGGGAAAATTGGTATTGCAAAAAGTCCACAGCATAAATAAAAATAAACCAATGGAATTTTTTTTTACACGAATTAGGCTTAAACAAACATACTTTCATTGCATATCTGTGTCATTTTCATTATAAAAAAATTGCGTTTGACTTTGATGTAGGTTACTTCAGCATCAGTGTATCCTATTTCGCTTACTTTTTAAATCTGGTTCAGATGAGACTAGTCTCACACAAGTGTTGTTTTTTTAATTCTGTAAAGATGTTACAGTCTGCCAACTTGCTTGAAATGCACTCCAAGTGGGCCTGGACTATTCCTGTGCTTTCATCAAGGCAGTCAAGGAGAAAATTAATTTTCACGAGGACTCCAACAAATCTGCAAAGAGTTTACTTTTGTTTAAATCATCCTTAAATTGGTTCCCTTCTAACTGAAAATATTTTGAGCTTGGTGCCTGTCCGCCAACTTGTGTGCACCCATCCACATGCACGCGCACGCGCACACACACACACACACACACACACACACACACACAGAGGCAAAATTTAATCTAGAATTGAAGAGAACAGAATGGTTCTTCGTTTACCCTCAGCCAGGTGTTGTTGTTGTTGTCGTATACTTTGCATTACAGTTTCAAGTGACGAAGCCCATCTGTGCAATTGCGGTTTTCCCAGGAGGCTGCTGGCAGACTGAAAGCTTCTCCTATGATTTATTTATACTTGCGAAAGGCATTTGATAAACTCCCACAAAAAGGCTGAGCCTTAAGCTGAAGGAGGTGGAAAGCAGGCTAGTGAACTGACATAGATACAGGACTGGTTATCATGCTGTGTGTACTGATTCATAGTGATGTGGTGGAGTCCCACATACTTCTTCATTTTGGCTGCCAGTCTTTCTAATTTCTAGTGTCCCCTTGGTGGTTGCCTGCTTTGGCATCCCCTAGCTTATTGATTGTTTTAAGTGTTATTGCATGTCCAGTGTATAGATTTTATTCACATTGCTTTATGTTTTGCCTTAGCCTAGTTGACTTCTGAGTTTTTTTCCATGGTTTTGATGGTTTGTGTGTGTGTGTGTGTGTGTGTGTGTGTGTGTGTGTGTGTGTGCGCACATGTGTTTTTTCTTTAGGCGTTGCTCCTTTTCCTTCTCCATGACCTTTGAATACAACTGATATTTTAATGGAACTTGGTGCATTTCCTCCTCTAAGGGCTGTTTTTACCCAGCAGCTGTAGCCTAGTGACTTAATTACCCTGGGGCTCAAACTACAGGAAAGCCAAGAACAGAGCCAAGCTTCTGTGTGGTGCGATGGCTACAGAAGGGGCTCCATGATGTTAGAGTACAGATCTATGATGTGTCCACTTTAGGTCTGCCCCGTCCAGCTATTGTGTTCTGTTATAGACTCTTAAAAAACACCTTCAACAGTAAGCTGCTGCTATCTACAAATGCTAACATCACTAGGGTATGTACAGAATCCTCTGGTGAAAGAACGTCCAAAGGTTTACCATGCTGTAAGTGCTGCAGGTGTATGTCCTCAATGTTGTTCACGTCTCCTGCCCTGAACTGTACAATGGGGCAACACAGACACTGCAAAGGCTTTTTTCCCTTATGAGCCAATGGCATTTGTAATTCCCCTAAATCTGGATGACTGAACCTCAGAAGGTTGTGCTCCACCCTTCCTCCGTCTCCCATTACTGAGCCTGCCGTGCCGTTTATCGATGGCTTAACCTTATACTACATTATAGACTTTCAAAGCAGTTCCTGTTTTGCCTTTCTGTTAAATGTCAGAACTTGTGAAGGAAATGTTCTGAGTGATGCAGTATGTCTTCTGTTCTCTTGTGCTTGTTGCTTCCATCTGTGCTGTTACATTAGTGAGATCAACAGGAGCAAGTGCTAGCATTTAGCAATGTGGAAGCAGTAAGGGGTTTAACGTTCGGTGCCTTCAGTGATCGATATGGAGGAAAGTCATCCTGCTCCTTGGGGAGGGAACATTAGATGGCTGCCTGTGAGACCCTTATTCAGAACAATATGTCACTTTCTTGCTTTCTCTGGCATTTCGCTGTGCTGAAGGGATGATTTATGCTACCAAATCACCCCAGTTTTGCCCCACTTTGCTCATACTTAGTCTCCTTCGGCTGTGGTGTTGCAAATTCTTGCATTTAATGCTGGTTGAGACGAACATATGGGTGGGAGGGAAGAGTTAATATAGTGTACACTTATGAAAATGTAACATGGAAGGTGATTTGTAATATTTAGACAAGGGAGGTAATAAACTAGGGGATAACTTGTATATCTCTTCAAAAAGCATTGTGGAACATTCTGTGATCCGTGTGATCCACAATATCACAGCAGACCTTTGTGGCCCTCTTCCCTAATTTTCCCATCTTTCTAGGTCTGCCTCAGCTGTTTTCACTGTTTGATACTGTCCGTGGGGAAAAGAGTTTTGGAAAATAAAAGCTCCAGAACTGTCACATCAGGGGAGGCCTCCATAACTTCTGTCACAGTGTGGACCCTTAAACGGAGGACCTCCTCAGAAGACGCATGGTCATCAGCACCAAAACATCATATTAAAATAAAAGTTAAGCATTTAGGTTTTTCAATGATGGAGCAAAACTTGCAGAATAACACCTGCTCTTTGACCTTGATTTTTCTCCACTTTATTGTGAAATATCTGCATTGATTTCCTGTTTGCCCTGATTCCTCACCTGTATTTTCTTAATTTGACTTTTGGCCTTTTGCTCAAGCCCTTAGTCTGACTAGTCACCCCATAACAGAAGGTTGTGAAGTGGCTCTATTTCCTACAGGAAAAGTTCTCCACTCTGGAGCTATGTCCTGGCACCCGTCAGGTATTCTGCAGCTAAATTAGTATGGAAAGACAGTATTTATGCAAAGAGTACCCAGCTTCCATACAATAAAAGTCCAGCAGTAAAAGATCTCCAATCCATTACTGCTTGTTCATCATAGCCAGGTCAGTACACTTCCACACCAAAACAAAATTAAGACATCTTTCGTCTAACCCTATATCGTTTTTTCCCTATTCAGATTTACACCAGAATATCCCATCTTCTTCCATATCCCCATGGTCACTTACTTATAAACATATACATTTGCATAAATACATATACCTTTGTGCTTAACATATATTTATAACAATTATAAATACAGATGAACTACATAAAACCATTCTCAAGTAATTTTTACAAATGGTCCTTCACATAGTTTTTCAGTGTCATTTGTATTGCTTTTATGGAGGTAGGTGATGGGAGGTAGATGCTGATAGGAGGTAGGTGCTGGTGTCTCTTCCTGCTTTGGGATGGTCAAATATATTTGTTAGAGCCATGAAAAATGCAGACAGCAAATGCTAGGAAAAAGGAGCACTGCATCATGAATCCTTTGCATCATTCTGGGTTTCCATTATACCTCTGTGGGGGTCCAGGCTGACAGGGTGTGGAGGTAGTTGTAATGTCTAGGGCTTGTCTGGTAGTGTTTAGTGTTGCTGTGAGTTATGCTATCTGGTCAGCCTGTTGTCAGCCTCAAGCTCTGCAGGATCCACGAGAGGTGAAGTATTCTCTAATGAAACACTGAGAAGCTAGATCCTTGTTGCAGAACACAAATTTATTAGGCGTCTCCACCATCACAAAGGAGTATCCAAAAGGGGAATACGAGTAAACAGGAACTAGAATGCTCAGTATACACAGCACAATGTAGCACTTCACAGAGATCTGGCAGTTTGTCATGTCTGTTTAAACTTGTCATCTTGATTGTACACGACTGGTGGATGCTAATGAGGGGAAAGTGACATTTACATTGAATTTTAAAATCATTTTGCGGGTTTGTTTGTTGATAACCACTATTTTGAAATATTAATATCAAAAGAATACACATTTTTTAGTTTTTCTAAACTATTTACACAAATCACTGTCATGGGACATCTTTAGTTACACTCCAAGTAACACAGGAAACATTATACCCTCAGGTGGACACTTTCACACACTAGGGATAATTTAGATCTCCTAGTTTGTCTCTCCTAGTACGGTCATAGGGCTCATTACTAATGACAATAAAATGGCATACAGGGATGAAGTGAAGAACCTGACCATATGGTGTCACAAAAACAACCTGTCCCTCAATGTGGGGAAAACAAAAGAGCTCATAACTGACTTCAGAAGAACGAAACCTATCAAATCACCTCTTCACACAACACCTCTGTTGAAATCGTTAAATGTCATGTTTTTTGGCATCCATGCTTCTGACTCCCTCCCCTGGTCCCCGCACATCAGCAGTGTCACAAAAAGGGCACAGCGGGGACTGTATTTTCTGAGGTGTTTGAAGAAACTTGGTCAAAAAAAGTCCTTACCAATTTCTATCAGTCCACAATAGAAAGCATTTTAACTGGATGCATCCTGGTGTGGTTTGGAAACATCACACCATGTGACCACAACAGCCTCACAAAGACAGTGCAAACATCATCTAAAATGCCCCCTGCACAGTACATCTACACAACTCGCAGAAGGGAGAAAGCACTCTGTAACATGGAAGGCACATGCCACACAGCCTTTTCTTATCTCCCTTCAGGAAAGTGCCTACAGGGCATCAAAGCCAAGACCTCTCATTACAGAGACAGTTTTTACCCCTAGGCGGTCAGACTAATGAACTGTAGCACAAAATGATTCTGGATGCTATAGATCATTTTAATTGTTTAATGTTTTTGCTATAATGTTTTTTATGGTTTTATTTATGTTCGGTACTACTTTATTATTAAGGGCTGAGAGAGTGCTTCAGGGCACAATGTATTTCGTTGCACTTTATTGTACATTGTACTTTAAAAGGCATAAGACAATAAACTTGAACCTCAAACCTAGTTCCTCCGATGTCTTCAGAACCGTGAGTAGAAACTTGCCGGGCATCCACACAAGTGCAGCAGGTTGTGTGTTTAGCTGGGGGTTTATACCAACAAAATACTGTTTGCAGGAGGTTGTACAGATTATGGTTGCTGCAGTGTGGTTTTGGCCCTTGGTTTGCCAAAGCATCAGTGATATTTCCCAGCTGTCACAGACCACATGCCATCACCTAGCAGATACATGTGGCTAATTCAAGGGAGAACCTAAGTGCACCAAATCATTCATCAGAAAATTAAAATGGCGATGTCAGCCCCCTCTCATTGAAGAGCAAGCTCTGTGGACCCCTAATTTAATTACTTGCATGATGGTGAAGCAATAATGTTGCAGGCTGTGTGTGTGGAGTGTGGTCACAATGTATTCTATTAATGCCAGTTTAACAAATTTCATTTAAGCTTCTAACACTTCAAAAATATGTTTGTTTGCTTGTTTTAGTTGCATTAAATGATTTTAGCAAGCAATGACAAACAAGTTTACAGTGTAGATATATTTATTACTTAAGTGAATCCAGTGCAGTAAAAAAGCAAACGCCTGAAATGAACAAACAGTAGTAAAATTTCAGCCATGCCACCCAAATGTTAGAATGCACTTATAAGAACTACACACATTTATTAACAATTAACAGACTGCATCAACTACCAAGCAAAATATTTTAGGAATGCATAGTTACTTACAAGTCTAGAATACTCACATTGATTCCACTTTCCATTAATTTATAGCAGGTTTGTCACAACAGAGTAATGACAAGAAACCAGTGAAATTAATTTGTTCTCTTCTTTCATTAACTTGTCAGTGTAGATCAGGAACTGTTTTCTTCTTGTTATCAAATCACAGTTGCTGCTTGATGGTCAATTATCTTTTTAGTGAACAAATGGTTGTACACTGCTCGTTCATGACATCAGCACATAAATTAAAATGTCAAAAGAAAAAGGGAATTTTGTCCGATATTTAAAATCCAGTTGAACATTCTACAGTATGACTGTAACTGATAATCAAATCAAAATCCAATCAAGTCAATGTTTATTTATATAGCACTTAAAATAATTAGGCATAGTAATCAGTGCACTGTCTGTCAACAATACCATCAATTAAATATTAGGCAGAAAGGGCTTTTTGGTGATAAAGATACACTGAAAAGATCTTTAAAAACCATTACCACAAAAACATTTGCTCCTATTCTTATGGTGTAATTCTGCTACAAATGTTAGTATATGTAAGTATAATGAATTATGTTTCCACCGAGATGAAATGTCACCTACAGAATGTGCACATCACTGCCAAGAACACACTTTTTGGATAGAAATTGCTTCATTATTGACCTGATCCCTGATGAATCAGTGAATAATTCACGTCTTCTCCTGTCGGACAATGAATAAATGAACAGCCGTCTGCCTGTAGCCCAAGTCTTCCTCATGTTAGAAATTTAGACTGATGCCCCAAATGCATGACTGTAACTTTTTTTTTGGTTTGCAGGCTTCTACACCACATGAACCTTTAAAAAGGGATATTTACATTAGCTAATTCATTCATTCATTTTCCAAGCACTTATACAACTCTGTTGGATTTTTTTTCTCAGAAATTTTAAGTTTAAATAGTAAAAAATTTATGTTAATGAAAAAAATAGTATGTACTCCTTCAATGCATTACTTTCAATGAGTACTGTGACTGTTATGCATGTCCGAGATATTTTGTCGATTAACGTGAAAATGAATGAAAAAAAAAAAATTATGAATATATAATGGAATATATATATATTAAGTTCAGGAAAAAATGTATTTCCAGCTGGTTGGTTGAAACCAGCATGATCTGAGGAGGTAAACTCGGAATCCTTGGCTCGTTAATACGATTGGGCTACTGCTCTACGTGTGCAAACACGCCCGAGACAAATCACACCGCTCTCCGCATGCCTCGTCCTAATAAGGACGACGCCGCACCATTAATTCCGTGTGCAACTTGTGACATCAGCATAAAAAATATACATGAAAAGATAACGCTGTGCTAATGAAGGACTTTAAAGCTAATCCCTGTAATTTTAACAGCATCATAGAGCAAAATGTGAAGAAGAATGGAATGATATAAAATGTCCATGCACAAAAATAAGAAAAAAAAGAATCAAGGTCCACATACAGCCACAAAGACAAGCATCTTACATACAGTCTTCCCAGTTATCTTTGTTTCATGTTTTGTCTTAATACATCTTTTTTTTTCATTTTTAATATAAATTGATTCAGTACTGTGGTATATATTTGGTGGTTGTATGGTATTCTGTGTTCAGTTCAAACAGTTCTCAATTA
The DNA here is from genome assembly GCA_025773905.1 of Chitala chitala. Taxonomy (NCBI): domain Eukaryota; kingdom Metazoa; phylum Chordata; class Actinopteri; order Osteoglossiformes; family Notopteridae; genus Chitala; species Chitala chitala. Next base: position 5,000,517 of record JABJVR010000095.1, on the reverse strand, counting down.
CTCCATAGACCAGTCAGTCTTTTAACAAGCAATGTGTACTAATAAACACCAGACAACAATTTGATGGTCTTGCATTTCTCCTTAGTTCATTTTTTAAGACGTGATCTTTCTCCATTAGTGTTCTTCAGTATTTCAAAGTTTACTGTTTTTTGCAAACAGACAAATATTTTTGTTACAATCTTTCAGAGCATTCCTCCATTGTAAATTTTAAGGGTGCTGCATATTAGATATGGCAGCAGTCCACAACTCTTAAGAGCGGATGACGTGGAACAAGGTGACATTATACAGCACTTGGTGACCGTTGTTCCATGCGTATAGGGCCCGATCCCTGGGGTTGTAGTCCAGCATTGAAATGTGGGAGTACTTGTTTTGGAAGTCTATATCAATGTACTCATAGGTGGAGGAGTTTGTGTGGAAGGCGTAGTAGACCTTAGTTCCTCCGGAATAGCCATTGGTGACATACAAGGTTCCGCAAATCATGAAGGCCTCGCCCGCACTTCTCTTAGGGTGGTTGGTGTTCCAGCTCTTGATGACATGAAGGGTGTTGGGGTTCAGCTTGCTGATAACGATGTTACCTGCGTTCTGATTGGTCGCATACACAGCCCACAAGCCTCCCTCATCTGCCATTAAGTCAATATCTGAGTGGCCTCCCCATGCATAGTGGTACATGTTATTGTAACCGGCATACTCCAATGGGCGTGACTTGCTGAGCATGCTGGTTTTGAAGTCGAACTTGATGATGATGTGACTCTGGAATTTGCTGTAGTAGATGGAGCCATTGTAGACCACTTGGCCCGTTCCCGACCAGGGGTGTGGGAGGCGATGCGACGTGAAATTGTCGCTTGTCATAAAATCTTCCATGGACTTGTATTCTCGCACAAAGCGATTGTTGTGATAGCCGTCCATGTACCACACCTAAGGGTAAACAGGACGTGATGAAAAATCATGACACAATTTGAACTGCTGTATGAATCTGAAATAGTTGCAGTATCATGACAAACCGGTTTGAAGAAAAAAAAAAAAAGATTTTCCCATAGGCAGTCTAATCTTGAAATAAGTATGATGATGAAGAAGCCAGCCCTGGGTTATAATTTAGATACCCTCATGAAACCTACCTCTTCTTCTGCATGAGGCCCATCTGGGCTACCTGGCTGGTTTCCCTTCCAACGACTGCTTCGTGCCAACCTGTTATTTACTGTATTACCTGTGTGTGTGTTTGCAACCACTTACTGTATTACATTTCATCACATCTATCACTCTAGATGAAAAATGTCATTTAATTAAAACTCACCTTATGGAGTCTTTTCTACATACAGCTAAAGGTGATAATAACATAATGGAAAACTAAATTTCAAAATACCTTTCTCACTTTTTTTCCGTTTTAAATGTTTTTCGTTTTAAAATTTGCAGCATATAAAAACGGTTTTTGGTAAGTGAAAGAATAGGCTTGCTACAATGCCCATTTAATGCTTTTTTACTGGTTATAATCAGCTAATGCAGACCTTACTTGCATTGTCAAATAAGATACAGGATGCTGATTTACCCTTGTATCTCCTGCTGGTGCCAAAGGATCAGTCATCCAAGACCCAAACCGAGATCCAGATGTCTTTACTGTGATTGGCTCACTTATTCCTGTTAGCTTTCCACAAGCTGTAAGGGTGAACATATTATTAAACATTTCTCTCTCTCTCTCTCTCTCTCTCTCTCTCACACACACACACACACACACACACACGCACATACGCACACACACACACACACACACACACACACACACACACACACAGCAGCAGCGTTGACATTATTGTTCAATAATAAATTTGCTGTTTCCATGTGGAGTCATGGTCCGAGAACATATGATGCAGTGCAGATCAATGGAATGTGTTTCTTTTTCTTAGCATGATCAGGGGAGCCTAATGCTTGACAGCTCTACGATCGTCACACCGTCCTGCAGCTTTTCACTCCACTTTCTACAGCCTCTCCCCACACCACGGTTTCGTCTCACGCATTTTCTCCCCGATCACATTGACATAGCTCTGAAGTATCAAATTCTTACACACACGCTGCAGATGAGAAGAATTTCTCTTTTGGTGCAATGCCAGGTTTGACCCTGTGGCAGTAATTACTAAGTGCACCTGTAAAATATTTATGTTTAAAGGGGAGTGCTAACACTGGGTAATCAGTTTAAAAACAAAATGCATTCCAATGTTGTTTTATCTAATGTTAGCCAATGACCCTGAAAGCTACTGGTCCTGCACTGAGTTTGCATTCAGTAATAATGATGAGTTAGTGTCGCACCACAGTTAAGGCGTTTCAAGTGCAGGTACTGCCTTCTTACTGGAACCGCAGTTATTTGCTGTAATGAGAAGCAGCTCCCCATGAAAATGTGACACGCTTTCTGCAGAAATGAGACATATTTTCAGCGTTTTCTGGCCGTTAATCAGGTGAGCTCCATTCGATTTATTCTTTTCAGTTGTCCTCATTTATTTTATCGCAGCTGTCTTCTCAGGCCCTAATGAACATCTGTGTCTGGTTCACTGTGCTCGCGCTGCCAGTGTGGAGGGATCTCGACACCGACACAAAGTCGCTTCCTCACCTCCATAAGTCTGGGGCTAGAAAACGCAACTTTACCCAATGCACACCGTGCAGTGCCATGCACTTGACAAATAAGGGCCTGCACACCATTCTACAGAGGTCATTAGACTGCTGATAAAATGCTACTGTATTCTGGACACAAGGAATTTAAATTAAATTCTAGCTCTTTATTTCTTATTTCCTTCCTCAATCTTGTGTTTCCTTTCTTATTCTCTATGTGCCCCATTGTCAGCTGTAAAAAATGTGTCCATTAATGCCCTGTGGCTGTTTTTTAATCTTTAAATAAATAATTTAATTGCAGTGTACACATACTGTTAACAATTCTAATCTCACAAGCAGTGACTTCAGTAACATAGTAATGATGTAGTTTTTTTATAGTTGTCTTAAATATTCAACAGTGATTCATATTTTATTGAGAAACACTATGACTGTAGTCTCAGGTCTTATAATTTTGTCTTTTGTTATATGATAATATATTTAGGTCATTTTCTTTGCCTGCAGGTCACTTACTGATATAGTTTCCTTTAGGGCTACAAATGTTCATAAATGATTCATGTGTTCAGATGTGCAGAGTATGCTGTAGTATTAGTCATTTGACTAAAACGTGAAGTTTAGCTTCTCATTTGTGTCAGTCCATCTTGATTTGTGTACCTTGGCATTGCTGTAATTATCAAAATCCCTCGCAAATTCTCAATCGCTTCTCGAATGTGCTTTTGTTATATAGCTGTAATCCTTATTTACAGAATCCCTATGAATGTAAGTATTACTGCATCCTGAAATATTAATGAGTCACATGTAACATCCGATTGATATGTACAGCTCCTTTCATGACTTAATTTGGCACAGATTTCCATTAATTGAGAAATTTAGCTTCAGGCAATATGTATATATATAGAATCTATAGAATGTGTGTGTATATATATATATATATATATATATATATATATATACATTCTATAGATTTCCAAAGCATTCTATACAATGCCCGCATACACATTACCTTTATATGTATATATATATATATATATATATATATATAAAATTTTCCCTGTCCTTTAATAAGGTTTGCCTTGCTTTTAAAACCTTTTCAGTTGAACATAATTAAATTAAGTTTTCAGTCTCCATTAGGAAGCTGTGCAGCAGACTCACCAAACCTTTTCGTATGAATGACACATTGTGGAAGTAAAAGGGGGACAGAGAATGTTCATTTTTAAATTGCTTTTCTATTTTAACAGCGGAGCAGAAGTTTACCCATCATAAAATCCTGTGATTTTAGGGTGATTTTTAACTGGGTTGGATGCAAATGGAACTTCAACAGGGACAGTTTCTCCTTTGGAGTCACAATGTTGCCCACGGTCATGTGACCTGGACAAAGCCAGGCTGATACGCACCCCTCGTCAGTGTTTTTGAGTGAGATCATCAGATTGTTGGTGGCCTTGAAATTTTTGAGAGATGATCTTCACAAAGAGTGACTTCTCTTAATCTCATGTCATAATATGCATTGGTTATACACACTGTTCACTTATTCCTGCAATCTACTACATGGATGTCATAGTGAGAATATCTGAAGTGTGCAAGAAACAAATACTACTTAATAATCATGCAATCAGACGCATGCTTAATGTGATTATCGTGTTGGAAATAAGACTCGTTGGATGACATAATTTAAATATGAATAAATTCCCAGGTGGTCATTAATAAATTTATATTTCTTCTACAGGCAATTAGCATGTTTACTTATGTATGGCAACTGTATGATTCGATAAAAAATCTTGAACAATGCGCTTGCATTTGCATGACGTCTAAATTTCAAAAGGAGCAGTGAATGTCATGAGTGTTACCAAACACAAAATGGCTACCTGTAATGAACCCAAGCCAGGTTTCAAAAGTACAGAATAATGAAACATTATGATGCTGCGGTGTGTCCGGGGTAACCATGACTAGTACTGTTACTATGTGAAAATGTGACCATGTTTAAACTAACGCTTTTCTTGGTGGAAGACAGATGTATGTTAACATACATCAATGAGGAAACACTATGACGACTAGCAAGTGTATTTTGTGAGTAAGAACATTACTGCGTGCTGGTTACGTACTGCATGTATGGCGTGTGACAGTGCTGACATGGTTCCGCATGTTTTTCCCATGTTGCAAATGATTGACAAGTGAGGTGCTGCAGGCACTTGCAGGTGTGGGCCGCTCTAACGGCCGCCTGGACCCGCCCCCCTGGGGTGGGCTGAGAGGGGCGGGACGTTCCACATTCTCTGAGCCTACCTAATTTTTGCATGCATGCTCGGAGCCTCTCCTCAAGATTTGACACTCTGTTCTGTAGCTCCTTGAAGTCATAGGCTCCCATCTCCTCCTGAAGTTCGTTTAGTACTGACGTCAGATTCTGGACTTCCTCCTTAAACTGCAATACCAATTTTGCATCGGCTTTGAACTCCTCCAACACTGGTATCAACGGCCTAAGTTCCTCCATTTTCGATTTTATTGCCTGAAAGGTTAAAATAAGCTCGGTTCAGTGACACGCGTGCAAATTCCTGTCCAACACCTGCCTTGCCCTACGCTGACTGTCTCCTTATAGTGAACGCAAAATGGTTTCAGCCACCAGCATCACGAGTCACATCATCCAAATTACAAGCCATATAAAACAGTCTACAGTACACCAAAAACAATTGGGAAAGCACTTTATTTTCATCGTTTAAAATGCAACATCTTAGTGTTACATGCTTTAATATAACACACAAAGTGGTTTGTTGTTTTAGTTACTTTTAGTAACAAAAAATGCACTGACAAAACATAAGGGGAAACAAAACACAAAAAAAAAAAAACTAAAAGAAAAAAATGTGTGTATTTAAAAAGCTATTTATGGAATGCATTTACAGTAACATGCAGGAAAAGTGCAGTGATGGTCAGGGTCCAAAGTGAGAAAGGTACTGAATTCAAATAAACTGCATGATGCAAAAAAATTCAGTGGCCCAGTTCAGGGTAACACTGGACAGAACTGCCTCTTCAGTCTCTGCAGCATTGATAACATTTCTTAAAGTTAGCCCTGCAAGCAAGAAGACGAGATACTGTTCAGCGGTCTAGCTCTCTAGCCTGTCTAACACACAGGTTGTCACACAGCGTACAAGTAGACAGGCGGGTGCACATTCTCAGGGAGGCAAGCCCTCACACACGAGAAACACAGATAACCCGAATCAGGCCGGTGCTCACAGCATGCGTATGTTACCATAGCAAAAGAGGTTTGACAATGTGCTGAGATGTGCAAAAACTGTGATAAACAATAACTAGGGGCTTAATATAAAAACTGTAAAGGTCATATAAATATATATACGAGCAAATAAAAAATAATATTTTTTAACATTAAGTATATATGAAACATGATATATATATAAAATTACTAAAAAACTGTACATTTACCAAATTAAAGAAATACTTCATAGTTTTTGAATGATGGTTGTTAGATTGATGTAGAATTTTTAGAATACAGTGTTGCCTTAAATGACAAGAATTTTGCTGGTTTTTTAATGCACTTGCACATTTCTGCACAGAAGATAATGTGTTTTTTCCATGCATACAACACATCAGACAGCAATAACAAGCTATGCTAACTTATAAGGAAAGCAGATAGGACTTAGCTTAAATAAAAATAACTAACTTGGCTTATTTGTTACAAGTATTTTACAGAGACAAATTGCCTTCTTCTGTGAATAAAACTTTCTAAACAAATAATAAATTGCTCCTTCGTTACTTTAATTTCTCCATAGTCCATGTTTCACCGTAATCTTTGCACCCATTCAGGTCCGAATAAAGAATACTACCTTCATTGATCTCTTTTGGTATATTTAACCTTTATCTTATATACTTTGCTACAGTAATTAGCACTGTCAATTTGAGGCCCCATTTTCATTTAAAAGGTTGATGCATGTTACTTTGTATTCTACATTGTGGTGTAATAAATTATTAATCTGCGGTCCTAAGACAGCATTACACATTATTTTGATATAGAAAACATACGAGTGTCATGTCAATTTATTTATTTATAATTATAAATGCTTTATATACAACACACGACCTGGTAAAGGTGAACTAAGATTTGGTGAATAACAAAATTATGCTGGGTAAAACTGGTCATAGTCAACTCATGAACTACACCTGTCTGGTAGAGCTTGCAGGAAGATAACCATTTGGGTTGGGGGGGTGTACCTTGTATTGCTTGGCAATGTTCTGCCTGTGGCTCTCCTCCACCTGTCGGAACTTGGTCTCCAGACCACGCAACTGGACCTCCATCTTCTCCACGTACTGCAGGTCCCTCTGTGTCCGCTGGTCAAGAACCTGGATAGACTGTGTCATGTTCTGGACCTAAAACAAAAAGATGAAAGAACATTTGCAGGACACGCACCATGCTTTGATGGCTGTATATCATACGTCACCACTTTCTACTACAAGAGTTGTAAGGAGCCTGTTAAAAGACTGACAGTAATTATATATGGTGGTCAAACTGGTAATGCCACAATCCACATAACTAACTTAGTTTTTGCTTTTATTTGTCAGTTGTAAATTGAAGCATACTATGTAATATAATGCAAAAAGTGCTATACTCTATAGCAATATATGTCATAGTGGCTCTTCATTGAAATACTATCGATTGGTAAGGAAACCAACTTAATTAAAGTTATAATCCTGAATAGAGAAGTAACTTGAAGTCAACACAAGGGATAGCCATGATATTTCTGTGAATATGTGTTGTGCTAATGGAGACTGGTGAGAGAGAGGTGTGCAGGGTGGGTGGAGCCCCAGTCGTCTAGGTGACAAGAGGCGGAGCTTGACAGGCTCACTTTCTCCAGCAGCTGCCTCAGCTGTTTGGTCCTGGCATCGCGGGAGCACATGGCCTGCTGGGGTGCCACCACAGTACAGATGCACCTGCCCTCGCTGTCCTGGGCCGAGCTGTACACCTGCCATGACTCTTCAGGGTTCACGGGGAGCACCTGGCCACAGATAATGTGCGGGGAAAGGCAATGCACAAAATTGGGAAGCAATAAAGACATGACTTTATGCCCTGTTAAACCGAAGTGTCTGATCACCATTGTGAATCTGTTTTAATTCAACACTAGTGTAACCCTTGTAAGATGCCCACATGTGAACATTTAAATTTTCATCTGGAAAATAAAGTTATGCTGATAATAATATCCCACTATTGCAGTGTCTTCGTTATAAAATTGTGGAAGCCAACAGTTACTTACTGAAAACCACCATCTATCAAACCATGTTGGAAAATGAACAGTACCTTACAAAAAACCTTAACTATAAAAATGCTGCTGTATTGAATACCACAAAATATTCATTATAAATTGTGACGCCAAAGTGAATAAATGTCTTTGTATTTAAATACTGTATTTTTAATATTATTAAAAGATGGGTAACACAAATCAACAAGCAATACACAGATTTTTAGGAACAATGGTAAAGTTTTATCTTAAAATAAAGAGAAATAGCCTGTTTAATCCATACTAGCATCACCATAGACCAAATTAAGATGGATTAGTTGCTTGTGTTTTTGAACCTTTGTCTGTATATTTTAACACCATGTTTCTCCTCTACCGCAATAGGTAGGTCAATAGGTTAGCCAATAAATGAGCGCCGTGATAGATACAGGTGTGTTTGTGTAGGTGACCTTTTCCTTCAGGTCAAGGACAAGCAACTACCTGTAGATGGAACGCAGACTAAGACAAGCTTTTCAGGTGAACTCTAGACTGTCCTTTCAGGTGAACTCTAGACTGTGGCATTTACCTGCCCACCTCAGATTAGCGAGAACCGAAGCGATTTAATTCCATAATGTGATAGTCACTAATGTGACACCACTGGATATTATTATGTACGAAATATCTGTCAGTTCACCTTTGGATTGCCAGAACTGTGTATTTTGCAGATTCGCAAAAAAAAAAAAAAAAAAACTTAAATGGTGAGTGCATTTACACACAACTGCAGGCATGAAAATTCTTTCTTTGTCAAAACAATAGAACCATAAATACATTTTTATACTTGTCACTTACTGTGCTGTCTGGGAGACACCATTATCATATCTAATAATTAAAAAAATGAGATATTCTGTCCCAATAAACAAGGATTAAAACAATGACAGACCCTGGCTATTTTATTGCATGTACTCTGTTCTTCAGTATCCTAAATGTTATGTTTGTTCTTCATTTAAATGAGCAAATTGTAATAATGAAGATATTACACACAAACACACACACACACACACACACACACACACATATATATATCACTTGACAGGTGTTCTGCAAATTGACTGTAACTCATGGAACACACTGCAAATAATTACTAGACATACTAGTGCATACAGCAACAGTAGTACAGTCCCTGAAGGTACTCCATCGTTTAAGGTCATTTCAATAAAGAACTGAGTACTTATCCTTTGTCTTTGCAGACTCTTGTGTGTGTGTGCCCGCACACATGTAGTACGTTTTTGACCTTGATTCCTTTGTAATTTACATTAAAAACTTACTGTCATCGTAATCACTCACTTCGATCTTAACCTTCTTTCATCTTACAATTTGCCGTTCCGTAGTTATCCAACCGCCTATCCCTTGTGATTGATAATGCTATTTGCTC
>JABJVR010000095.1:4915187-4982687 GCA_025773905.1 Chitala chitala | reverse complement strand
TCAGGGATTGTTATGAAATACAAATTTATGACAAAGTTTGGTTTCTCATGCAGGATCAAAAATAAAACGTAAACTCATATAATCCCCAACAATCTCTAGCGCGACTTTAGTGAACCAGCCACTTCGTGTGATATTTTCAGAACGACTCGATCGCCACCTTTCACGGAGTCGTGGGATTGCAACACATCCGCTCTTCTTTCTTTCCACACAGGAGTTCAACAGGACTTGTAACGATACACTGAGGTAGAACAAATTATTAAGATCTGATATAATCTGATACAGGTCATTCAAAAAAGTGTCCAGGTTACATAAAAAATATTCTGATATACTGCCATCCTGCCTACCGTGTAACAACTTATTCACTTTAAAAAATCTAGTCTAGTCCAGTCTTCATGCATATACCTTTTAATAAATACATTCCAGACCCCCCAGTACAATTCAAAGAAATAATAATAATAATAATAATAATAATAATAATAATAATTTTATAATTCTGACTGAGAGTGATAATATATTGTGAAGTAATTCAGAAGATTTGTGAGACAATAAAATGAATAAATACATGGCTTGGCAGCACTTCTGCACTAAGTAAAAAAAGCGGACGGTGCATTGTAGGAATGTCGTACGTATGAAGGAAACTGTTGTTATTGAGAGAGCAAATCTGGCACTGCATTATTATATTCTTTACTTAGCATATGTTTATTCAAAGCAGCTACAACTGTAATTTAACATTTTTAATGGTCGACTGAAGACACTCTAATAACTTGGCGGCCATGAAGGCAGTAGTAATGGGGTGGGGTTGAGGTATAGCAAAAAGGCCCCCTTTTAGCCTAAAAATGTTGAAATTTTGTCTCAAACCCAGGTCCTTGTACAAGCTGTCACACTTACTCAGTTTGTATGCAAATATAGCTGTGAGCATGTTTGTATCTGTAAAAAGTCAATCAGGTGAATTGTGGTTTCACAAATGCTGTGTTTGCATTTGTGTGTGTGTGTGTGTGTGTGTGTGTGTGTGTGTGTGTGCACATGTGTGTGTGAATAAGAAGTCAGTTGAGCAAGACAGCAGCACAGCTAATGAAGAGAACAGCAGTGTTTTAATACTCTACAGCACTTCGGTGACAGGACCATCTGTAAGAATTAGTGAGCTCTTTGTAAATGGACCTTACCACAACATTTCAATAAAGGTATACAGCAAGTAAGGCAGCCGAGCAGTGAGAGGGTCATCAAAAGTTGGTGCACCACAATAGGTATAATACATCAAAGTGTGCCCGTCTGACTGGCATTGCTAACTATATATTCAAAAACGCTTTGTTCTGAGCTGGGGCACCTGGGAGAGAAGAACAAACAGCCCGGCTTCTCTGTGTTTTCTTACGCCTGCAGCCTCAGGCTGGGCGGGATGTATGGCCCAAAGCCGGTTCCAAACAGTGCTGCTAGCTCTCCCAGATGTGACAGACTCTGCTCCCGTTCTGTCGCTAAGGCAGTGCTCGAACCAGCATCCCACACAGGCCCTAGCGCCTGTCATCTATCACCACCTTTCTCTGCTTACCTTTGAGTGCTGATGACAGAATTTCCTACCCTTTTGCACGAGTGGCCAGGTGCTGTGTGTTTATCATCACTTATTAAAACAACAAATGCTTATTTATTTTGAACTCTGTACAAGGCATTTCCATAATGCTACCTAATGTCGCTATATATATAAAGTGGATAAAGTGAAAAAAGGAGAAAAGTAACATTTAGAGAACATACGAATTTCCATATGAAACACAAAAATACTATATAATAAAACACATTAAAAGACTGTGTGTGCAGAAAACCGATTAACCAACAACGAGAGTCAAGTATGGTAATTACTTCTGAGTTATCAGTTAACAGTTCTGTTGTCTCAGCAGCAAGTAAGGAGTTACAGCAATCTAAAACAGCAGTTTTTTTCCTGACAGATTTTTTTATTTTTTTTTAAGCTGTTGATAAAGAAGCAGCTTGTTCAAGTGCTCAATTTTGCACACCTGTCAGGTGTGCAAAAGAGCGAGAAGTTCTCTTGGACATGAAAAAGTACACGTTTTAATGAAGATTGGGTATTGGAATTTACTGCTCAGGTCTTCAGTTGTAGTAGATGACATATAATTGCATTCTGTATATAACATAGATGATTCATTTGCTAACACAGCCATGACTCCTCTCGCCACACGGTGTCAGGTGACTAAAAGATAACAGTGTCTTTGGGTTATAGCCAGGATGCTAAAATGTCCCACAAGGAACCATGTAACCCTTCCATGCAGGTTTCAGGGGCTTCTCAAAATGACAGGAGCGTAACATTATCACAAAGCATGGGAACTATAACTATTACTTCCACATGTCTGGGAGTATTGACCGGAAACACAGGGAACAACAGGGCTCATATAAATCAATAGTGAAAGAACACACTGTGTTTCAGGACATTCTTAGTGTATGAAATTTAAAGTAAGTTAATGATCACAGTAACAATGCATTTTCATTGTTAAACAGTAACTGCAATTCAGCCACATATGTGATAAATTTAAAAGTAAATGTAGAAGAAAAAAGATTTGTGCATTTCAGACATTGCTAGCCTATGATTAATTGCGTGGAGTTTAATACAATGTGACTTTTATATCCTGTGTTGGATGACAAATAGCTAGAAAACAGACAGAGTGTGAAAATAAAACACTGGTTGCCTATATGTAGTTTCACAATCGCCTTGCATAAAATTTCCAAACACAACATATATGCTGGTGGCAAGAATATAAAAACCTACTAAACCTATAAAATCTTACATTAAAAGCTGTATACACTATAATCTACACCACACACAAGCTATTACAAAAAGTTTGTATCTGTCATGCCAGACAAGTGAGTTTCGATGCATTTTAATACAATTCAGTACTAAAATAATATAGCATAATAAGTAACTGAGCTGCTACTGTCAGAAATGGAAAGATTTTATGATGCATAGGAAAGTGTGGGTGTTGTTCACATCCACAAACACTACTTTGAATAGGTGGGAGTTTTATCTGTCATGGTGTGTAGAAATGAGACCTCAGGTGTAGTTCTACTTCCTTAGACACACAATCTAACATGGCACTAGCTTTTTAAACAAAACAGCAAAGTAAGAGAATTCATACTGTGCACATACGGCATGTTAGCACTGTGCTCACAGACCAACAGAAGGAGCTAGAGTGACCACAGTAAATTTTATCCATTCTTTTTTATATCTAATTGTCCCGTAAGGGGTACGGAAGTGCCAGGAGGGAATGCATTTACATTTATTCATTTGGCAGACGCTTTTATCCAAAGCGACTTACATTTCAGATACGGATTAGAATGAGCTGGCGCTGGGTGTCTTGCACAAGGACACACCTGGTGGCTGGCCTGGAGACTTCTGCATCCCAGTCTGATGTTCTACCCATTGAGCAACCAGAGTATAAGGTGATGTGCAACAAAAAGGGGCAAAATTATGTCACAAGTTAGAGACATACACACTGAATGAAATGTATAGCCCTAGAAACCATATGTTGGAGGAAACAAGACTTGCCAAAAACTAAGAAACAAAGCATTAGAAATGCTTTAAAAAAAAACAAACTTTTACGTGGTTTCTTTGATGACCATTACGTCACCCCCTTACTTGTTGAGAAGGTTAATGCAGAAGGCAGCCCAGCAAACACAAAACGTTCAAATAACATTAGCTAAAAATTCTTAACATTCCCTAACCGTTTAGCTAACATTATTTGAACTTTTTGTGTTTGCTGGGAGGACATGCACAGGTTGTTGTGCTGTGCATAAACAAATAAAGCAAACCAATGGACTGGAAAATGGTGTAAGGGATATTATGTCATCTTGTTATAGTGAAATAAACAACTATCTCACCTGAGTGTCACACCCTGTTGTTAGCAGCTACCACCCATGGCTCATTGTGCAACAAATAAAAAACCTCCCTGTCTAGTTTGCTCTTTTGTAAGGTTTTGAGCTAAATGCTATTACTGAGCTATCTCAAACTAACCTGTCTTCTATGTTCTCTCCCCTGCTGTGGTACCCTCTCCCTGATCCTGCCCTGCAGACCTCCCCTGCATGCTTCCCATCCCCACTCTTCATTCAGGACCGATTCTCACGGCTATTCGACCTCGGACCGTTCTCACAGATTTCCCCTTTGACTTGCCTCTGTTACTTTCATTTTGTGCTTAAATAAATATCAAATTTTGCACATTGGGATCCTGCCTCTGTGTTGTCATTGCAGAACATTACATTGGGTTGCATACAAATTGTTATGTACTTTGCTGGAGAGGGCCTTACTGTCCTGTCTGACCCATTAAAGTACCAGATGGAGGTCAAATAATCAGTGAAGTTGGCACGTGTTTCTTTGCCAAATACATTTGCTTTCCATACCTCCATTACAACAGCAGTAGACCAGGCTCAGTGTGGTATGAATTTAATGCTGGTATTCCTTGTTAATGCCATCAGGGTTATAGTAATACCATACATCTCCAGAACAACAGGCCAATATGGCCCTTTGACAGAGCAGATAGTGCTCAATGAGGCTGTTGTGATGTGTTGGCCAAATATGAGGTGTACGCCAAGCACATTATGGGTGAAGCATCATCATAAATCAGAACTGATCTCACTGCTTGCTATGGCCTAAGTCAACTCATGCCAGTAGAAGACAATGTTGACGCAGCAGAAATCTGCGCATAATTCATCGTCCTGCCGAAAAAAAAAAACATTATTTGCATCCCGAGATGAAAGATGTCATAATTGCTTAAATAATCGCTTGTCAGCCAGCGTGTTGCTGTTTCAGTCGATAGGGGATGAGCCGTCGAGGCACTGGGCAAAGCTGCTGCAGAATCTCTGCAGAAATTTGCTGACTCCTTGTCATGTCACATCTGTTATATCCTGGCTGCTTATCAGAGTTTATAAATTTGTAAGGTGACAGCCATAAAAAAAAATTGTTACTAATTACTGAACGTGTATGTGCCCAGTTGCAAATCTTTAATGAGGATACAGCTTGTCCTTTTTTTTTGTTCAGAAATGGAAAACTGTGTTAAATTTGTTTCTAGATGGCATAGTCAAACGTCAGAGTGGCTGGGAGCTTACCCCAATAAGTGTATGTCACAGGACATACACTTACTAAGGGCAACTTAGAGATGCCAATTTAGATGACCTGCATGCCTGCAGGAGGAAACCGAAGACCCAGAGGACACCTACCCATGAAAGCATGGAAGACACAAGCTCCACACACAGTGCTGAAGGCCACATTCAGAAGCACACTCTGGGAGGCGGGAGAGGCAATAATGCCACCTGCTCACCCACCACCTCATCCTTCTGCTTTTAACATCCACTGCATGAAATTAAGCAGCGCACACTTGATCATAAAGAACAGCCCTGCACTGTAAAAGCATTGGCATGTATTTGGGCAAGAACATCACAAATATTTCTGAAATTGATTTTGGGTATACATTGACACTAGTTAAGCGTCATTATTGTGCTCCAGTTTTTAAAGTTATTATTACAAACGTTATTGTCACAAAAACTATTTTTTCAATCACAATTTGCAGTCCAGTAACTGCTGTTTAAATAATTTAACATATGTAAGACTACTGGTTCTAACCTAGCAAACAATACAGTGTCATAAGTGACAAAGACTGAGAGCGAACTGGAACATGTTTTGGGGAAATATATTTAATGCCAGGAAGATTAATTCATTTCTACTGTATGTTTTTTAAGTGATTTTCACTTAAAAAGTTTAACCCCGCCCTGGGTGTCCCCTGCCCTGCGCCCTGTGTGCTCTGGGATGGGCTCCAGGTTTCCCCGCGACCCTCACCAGGAATAAGCGGTTAAGATAATGGATGGATGGATGGATTACACAGGACAAATGGTTAATTCTAGAGAACTACTCTGTCAGAACTGCGAACTAGCAACTCCAGTTTAATTACACCTGCCTATTTCTCTCTGACTACAGTTCTGAATTTCTGCCGCTTTTGACCTTTTCAGTCATGAAATGAACTCCTGCTGAGTTCACTAACTTGGGCAGCATCTCTAAACATTGCTAGATATTGTGAAAAAATTAATAAATAACTAAAGCAAAAAGTAATGAAAATGGATTACTTAAATCAAGTCCCCTGAAACCTTTCACCAGCTCTCACATTTCTTAATGACTGCTCCTGTCTCTTGATTCATTTCAGTGTAATGCCCTTTGTGAGGCAAGGTGCTGAAATTCGGTACCATTAGGAAGAGGTGCAAATGCTGAATTTACGAATAATAAGGTGCCTGGCCAGAGTGCTTCCTGTACCCTTTGAAGAAAACCAACCTATTGGATTTGCCCCGCACATGACTTATCCTTGAACTCTACACAGTTGTCCCTGTCAGCACTCATCTGAGCCAACATCATTCCTTCAGAAGTCCACAAATACAAATGGCTCATTAAAACTCCCTATCTTTTTTCTTTTTTGCTAATGCGTGTGCCTCTATACTCAATTAGGCAACACTTAAAAAGCTACGCCCATAAAGACATTCCAAAGTAAACTAACAATGCAGCAGTTTGTGCCAGTGTTTAATTGGAGTCCTGGGTCTAAAAGCTGTATTTCTCTCATCCAATAACTGAATTGCTGTAGCAGTGGACTGTAGTACTGTGCACATTCTTATGACTTCTAGAAAAGGAAAATTCTAGAATCATGTCTTACCTTTGTTACACTAATATAAATGGTTAACACACTGATTTAATGGTCATGACAAAAACACAAGTGCCTTGTTTACTGTGTCAATAATATCAATAATTGCCTCATTACCTTGTAATTAACGTTTATTAAAATGTATTTACAAATTATATGTTCTTTCACAAATGAATGTGGCCTACATGATACTTTAAAGAAAGACACAAAAAAACTGATACATTGTAACATCCTCTGCACTAAAAAAAAAAAGCCCTGATAGATATTTAGTTTTATTTTGTTCATTTTGTTCTTAAGCCAACATCTTGTTTTTGGTTGTCCAAAACCACTTACCCTCTTTAAGGATACTGGGATCCTGGAACGTATCCCAGCAAACACCAAGACACAAGCTTGGGTACACCCTAAATGGGACGCCAGTTCAACGCCTGGCATGCACGAACATGCCCACAAACAGAGAGGGAATTTGGAGACAGCAACCCAGCTGGGCCATATGTCTTTGGATCGTGGGAGGAAACCCACGCACACACAGGGAGTCTTCAGCCCTCATTTATGTTTTATATAACAACGGCCTAAAAACAGTCAGCAAGCAGAAACACAAGGAATGCCGGAAAATTAAAAACTCTCAGTTTCTCTAATTTAATCACGTCAAGTGTGAAAAGCTGCACCAGCTAATAAATTGTTTTGCAAAATGGGGTCTGGCTTAAGCTTGGCAATGATTTTCAGCATTTACTGCATGAAACACACTTGTGCACAAAATGTGATGCCAGACTGTTATGTGCTGTGGTCTGTTTCAAAGCACAAGTAAATACACTGGAATACAATGGAAAAAGCAGAAACCCAGTTCACTTTGTCCAGTGGCTACATTTTAAAATGTCAGCTGGTAATAAATTAATGAAATAAAACAACACAGCAAAACATACTGCCTGCCTGCCACTTCTGACCTCTCTCTGTACTCAGAGATACAGTATTGTTAGTTTTGAAAGCTCAGCAATGAATTTTACATCGTATGTTCCGGTCACCTGAGACTGATCTTCACTGAAGCCTCAGAGAAGGCAAGCAGAGAAGGTCGTGCATGTTTGATAAAACCAACTGCACTGAATTTCCAAACGTTTTAAAATGTAATTATCTCTTTAGGTCCAAAAAAATAAGATGCAATGTAATCTTTCTTTTTTTTTTCCTTCCAGAATTGCCCCTGCACTGATCAGTTGAATTTGGCTTCAGCTGGATTTGATACCGATGCAATGTCGAGGAATTACATGCCTGAAATGTTATTCCACGTTATTCAATCAAATAACTTTTTCTTATCTGTGACAATGTAATTATGCATCATTTCAACAAATTAATTCCAGTTTAAATGAACATTATGCCTGCACATATTACACGTAAGTTAAGTCATCACAACAAACTGAAGTTTATATTTTTTATTATTGTTTATGAAGTTAATATTAAAGTATGTGTTTTGGGCTGTTGTACAAAAGATCGTAATATTTAAATATCAGTGCAGTTCTTTTTCTTCCTCTCCAAATTAGCACTATCATTTGCAACAGTAGTATTACTAATTTTTTCTTTTGTAAATACACAAAACATTTAAATAGTCTTTACACTTAATGTTTATCCTGTACATATTCCTGTTTCAAAACCATTAGAACGGGTAACGTTCACAGATTTGTTCGATATAAAGACAGTCTAGGAGACTATCACTGGCTAAGTTATTTTGCTCTGCAAATTTAATACATAAGACACTACGCCCCAATGTGTAATTTACCGTTGCATGGAAGTCTACCTTCGATCGTCGAGTTACTTGCAGAGTATATATGAACAGAGTAAGGTAAAAGAAATACATCTGATGTTACGATGGTTAAGTGGTTTATTTAAATGTTGAAAACAAGTGAAAATTCCAAATGTTGTACTATTAGCTCTCAGATCATGCATCATAATTAAGGAAGTACAGATGCTTTATCTAGCACGAGTCTTCTTGGTTTAATAACACCTCTTGCCCTTTTTTTTCTAGTGACCATGCTCGACTATTAAGGGAAACGAGCCATGTTATCTGAATTTTATCAACGGAAAACTTAAGCAGCTTGTTGTACCTTTTTAAGTATATATGAATTAATAATGCCCGTGAAACTGGCAAGATGGTGCTAGCAGTTTGTTTTGAAATAGTAGCGTAGTGTAAATGGCATCATTACCGTCTGATAAATTTTTAAACGGTGGTACTTCTAGGGAAATCAGAAACGCTTTACAGAATGTAAATTTTCATTTGCATTGTTCCAAGTACAAACAGCAACGACTTACGAACATATAAAGAAATACATGTTTACAAGGGACAGCTCAGAAGAGATAACAGACGGGAGAATAACCTTTGTGGAAGAATGCATCTTAATTTATGGGCTAAGGTAAATTTCCTTCCACTGTCGCATGAACTTGTAGCACGAGACCTGGACATAAGTACGGACCACCGCGGTCCTGCACAGCATGTGACATGTTCAAATCCAAGTTGTCATCACATTATGTGCTTTAAACACTTATGCTTTATGTAAAATGTTTATCAACAAAAGAAACTGTGCTGTAAATAAGTCGATTCAACACACGACCGGTACCTTTCCTCTTTCTCTATCAGCACTTCGCGCACACAGATACACGCTTCGCGGTTACATTTTGTTGCTTTTTGTTTTTCTAGGTGGGCAAACGTAGTGGATACCAAACTGTGTCAGACAGTTACACATGTCATTATTCGCAGCGCAGGGTACACATAAAGAGCACAGCGGAACCTACTTCTTACGACAACATTATAATTTTTAAAGAATCTCAAGCCGCTAATATCTTGGATAGATTTTAATTCGGTGAAAATGGCGTGATAAACCTACTTGGGTGAGTTCTGTGCCCATCAGGACGAGCAGGGTGAGACTCAGGAGCTTGTTTGTGGGTTGCATTTCTTCCCTCCGATGTGTGGAGCAACGCGTTCACATGCAGATTATCTTTCTTCCCGCTTTGTATTATATATATTTTTCACAGAATCCTCGTCTTCTTTCAATCTCTTTGCTACCTTTTTTTTAGCACCAAAATAAAGAAAGGCAATGCATTTGCTCTGCGAATCCGTCCCTGTGCATATTTATTGCACCCCAGTTTCTCGCCGTGTACGTTTTCGTACCCTTTCTGGAACTTCTCGGTTTGTTCAATTTTAACTGTAAGCAGAAAACGAGCAAGAACTGCAGGAAAATATGCGTATGTTATTGCACAAAGTTTGGCTCTCGATAAGGAGCGCACAGTCAAACCCGATATGAATTTAGGACAGAAGGAGCTAGCCACGGTTCTGAAACCGGATATGACATCGCGTTAGCGTGGGAAATTCAAGTCAGGCGAACAAGGGACGAGATCGGGATTCAAAGGAGAGATAGAAAAAGGAGCGAGGAAGGAAAAAAAGTATGTGTGGGTGTACGGATGAGATTTTCACTAAAAGGAATGGTATTAAAACCTGTCTGATGTAAAATTAATTACTTTGTAGCCACCGTAGTGAATAGAAAAAAGGGCTGATAAATCCATTTACAGGATACCATTTGAACCCTTAAAGAAAAGCCAGTCTTGGTGTTGCTATGGAGACTGCCCCTTTTATTTTAGCTATTACAAAAACCAGGAGAAGAATTGTTCCATAATTCAGCACAGTTGTATTCAATGAATTCCATTGCAATAGGCTGGCGCTGGAAATAATTGTACATTCTTCAAAGGAGAATGAGAGAGGGGGAAACAGGCAAAAATCCTTATTAATTTTGTGTTCATCGTGAGGTTCCAGCCTCAGAAACAAGATGCAAGTTACTTTTACCTGTCATATTACAGAAACGTGTATATTACACCATCTAGCAGGGTTGTAGCAGATACAAGGAATTTTTAAAAGACTATTTTTGCAGAATCACACACCATTGATTTCCAAATTTTCAAAACAATTACAAATATTCACGTTTTTGTTTATTTTTAAATACAATATATAAATAAGAACAGAATGCACTAGATATTTGAAAGTGTTGTGAAAAGAAACAGTAGAAGGCAGAGAATGGCCCCTGAGTGTGGCACCTGCAAAGCTCAAAACGCTGAGGCACAGAACATGGGCACCATCCGCATGTCAGTGCTGGGCTCTGTTCCCTCCCAGATGCTGTTTAATGTGAGCACCTGGCCCATATCAATGGATCCATCTTGTCAAAACAGCTGAACAAAAAGAGAGGATATTGGAGACGGGTGAAAAAGACAAATCAACGCACGACAAAGACGTTTGTCTCCCATTGCTCATGCCATCTGGCAGATCGCGCGCTTGTCATGTGCTCTTGGCTGTGGAAAAGAAATCTTCTCATGGCAGTCGGTGCGTGGTCACCGTGGAGCACGTAAGAATTCAGATACCTTTGTGTTGGCCAGTTAAAACCACGCGTGGGACTTGATCTCTTTCAGAAGGAAAGAGAAAAATAGACCTGTTTCACTTCGTTACATGCAGGATTTGTGATGGTTTGGTTCTGAGAAAATGTTGTTAGTCTTGCAGTGTTTACACAAGTGTGAGAATGAAATACAGAGCACATATTTAAGTCTCCTCAGTTACTTAACTGAAGCATTACATTTCATTTGCATTTTAAGACACTATGGTGTTACTCCCCATAGCAATGGTTTTGTTAATTACAGTATTTTGTTCTAACATATTTTACCCCATATTTTACCCCATGCATGGGATTCTGACAACAGTCGGCAGCTCCTTTAGAGACAGACTGCTTCACCCCAAGTGTACGAAGGAGGTCCTTCCTTCCTGTCGCTGTTAGGCTGTATAACCGACACAGCTCCCAATAGTCGTTACTCACTTATAGTGTTTACTGTAAATACACAGTAACAATGTGCAATGTATTTCTATATTTTTGTGCAGATATTATACTGGGGAATTTTTTGTGATATGTATGTATACATGTATGTGTGTGGGTATATTTATGCGTATGTATATGTATGTATATATATGTGTATGTACTGTATATAAAATGGGGAGTTTTTAAATCTACTGTTGTTACAGTTGTCTACTTTCTATTGCTGTGTTACATAGTTTACATTTGGTTTTGTTTATTACCTTCTTACTTTCTTATTAAGAAGCATTGCTGTCCATTTGCTGCTGTAACAGTATGACTTTACATTCCATTGAGGGGCTAATAAAGGATTATCTTATCTTATCTTATCTTATCTTATCTTATCTTATCTTATCTTATCTTTATTTTTCTGATTTTAGTGTTTCATAGTTCTGTGCAAGCAATCTTTGTTGGTCAGCAACCAGTGGATGATTTGGTTTATTCCCACAGAATATGACAATGGTTTTGTTAGGTGACAGAAAAGCACATCAAGAGACAGGAAGGAAAACAGCAAACAGGATTCTTCTGTCACTGAAGCGGCTCCTTTTCTTCACTTTATACAACATGCATTTGATGCTCATCCAGTGCCTGTAAATCTCTTATGATAACTGAAAGTGTGGGGGCTTGGAGGTATTATTGTTCTGATTTTATGTACCACCAATACTTTTCAATACTGTCTTTTTATTTTTAAAAGTGTAAGCCAATATTATGGAATTTTGGTTCTTGGCCATGTTTTTTGTTAAAGTCGTGTGAAATTACAAACCACAACCAATATGTCTGGATATGTATAACATTAAATAAGTGCATATGAGATTAGTGTAGGTTGTAAAATAGCACAAGCAGAGGTTTCACTGACAGTCCCCAAAGCCATCATATGCCTAAAAAGCATTTGTTAAGCACACCTTACTTTCAAGGGGTTATTAGCAAGCAGGAGAAATCTCTACTTCAAGGTGGCAATTTCACAAGCTCCACATCTCTCTTCTTTTGAGAACCTCTGAACTTTTGAGTAGCATTTGAAAATAATTGCAGTGCTTCATGTAATCAGTGTAAAAGTAATGTCAGTGATATACTGTAATATATCACAGGGATGTCACCTCCGTGTGAACGTCCCTGCAAAGTCAAGGACGCCACTAAAAACTAAAAGCACCTTTATCATCAGATAAAAAATAATGACTAAGCTGTTACTCTGCTCATCATACTTGAGTGAAGCAGTAATTATATTCCTAACTATGCCTGAGACACATTTATGATAAACCTGACCATGGTATGATTGAAATCTTGACACAGCAGCTGCAGGCAGTAATATAAGATTCCACACTGTATAAAATCGTACCTAGAGGGTGTATGTAATGGTTTGTATGCAATGGTTAATTAAAGTTCACCGACCAGTGGGAAAACTGGTTAGGTAAAGAGATGTGGCTTAACTTCAGCTCCTGAGTATGGAAACATGGGTCTGAGCTCTCCATTTTCTCTGACCCACTACTGCATTGTGTACTACTTGATTAACATTGTGCTTCAGTTGATAAATTACTTAAAAAAGCAATGAAACCCTTCCCATAGAAAGGTGACTAATAATGCATTAAATGTACCTGTGAATGCATGAGACCATTAGCACTTGTAATGCAAAAACAATGGTGCTTTTCCAGGAGGTTCCTTTAAATGTTTTAGTAAAATAAATAAAGAAAGAAATACATAAAAATCCGCTACCCTGTGTAGTTTTGATTAGCTGCACTGACCGAGATAATAACCAACCTCCCAAATCCTCACAGCTGGATTTCCATTGTAATAACAACCCAGAAGGAGATTGTCTCTGGCAAAGTCCAAATACGGTCTTTCAACATCCTTTGCTATTTTAGTCTTCAGTGAGAATTCAACAATGGCAATTCCAGTTTGAATCTGTATTTAGAAAATGGTTCACACTTGCCATACCTTCAATGTTCATACCGTATTCATCAAAGGGACTTAAACTGGGAAACAATCTCCTTTTTAGTTTATATTATGTAAGTGATTAATTAGGTTGACAAATTGTATTACCTTTGCAGCATAGGTACCAGCATACATGTTCTCAGTTGTGGTCTTTTTGCAGCTAAACATTTATATTTGCTCTGAATACTAACTTCCTGCTCTAATAATGTGTGGCCTCTCAGCCAAACAGAAATAGTCTTAATTCAGCAGATTTGAATTCAGTGTCAAGAAGCGGCTCTCTGTAAAGCCGTTTGTGTGGTTTGAGAGCCTCAGAGGGTTTGACTCACCGCTCATCTTTCTTAGATCTGTTTGCTTTACGTAACTGGTAAAAGTATGCAGTTGTCATGGGGATGCCCGGTGTAGATTGCTGTGCGTGTCCCATGTGCACCTCCAGCCCTTCAGAGAAACAGCCCACGAGACTATCATTAGCTAAACAGCAGAAGAGGGCTCTGGGTTAGCCTTTCCAAAATCAGACCCATAAAACGGTTATGTAACGCGGTTTATTAACGAACACTTAAAAGTCTTAACACGCAGAAAAGGAGAGCAGTGCTGACTATGTGCTGAACCAAAAACACCGACCGCCATGGAAGTGTAGGAGTTTTAAAAAAATGTATCTCCGTCGCTTATTTTCTTTTAAACACAACCAAGCTGAAGCACGATAATATCCATGAAACAAAATATATATTTTCTTAATGTGTCATAGGCTTATGAAAGGCAAATGTTTTCTGAACCAGAATTTTCTGACTCTCCGGCTAATTTATTATCTAGCAAGTGCAATATACACATGGCATTATGGCAGTCATAACTGAAACTCGAGGTCATTCCTGCTCTGGAAGCTGAAGTGAGGAAGCCAACTGTTCAAAATGCATCCGACAAGCAATATGGTGGACAGGGATAATGAATTATGATTATAATTAACATATTATAATGGCATATTACACTGGGAACATTCAAGTGAAATGTCTCTTCTGGAAGTATAAATGAGTACATCTGTTTAACTTTTTAAGAAAGTTAACTAAATTAAGAACAATTTAGTTAATGAGTAAAAATGAATACAAGTATTGCTTGTAGAAGAATGGCTTAATTTATTGATTGATAATATGGATATTTGTGTCAATAATAAGCGTCTTAATGACATTGTGACACTACAAATTGCTATTGTTAGTACTAATCTACTGAATTCCAATTTATCACTTTAATGTGCACAAGATGATATCTGTGACAAAATGGCAAACCAGGGTACTTTATATTCAGGCTGTCACTGTATAAAACGTGGTTCTTTATCATAAAGATAAACACATTTTAATATAAAATATAAAAAACTGCTGGCATTCACTCTGTTATCTCACTGAACTTTCCCACAGTTTGGCTTAACACTCAACTGAACTCTTAGGACTTCAAACTGATTCTTTGAGGGCATTTGCGCTGCAGACCTCAGTCAACTTTCAGAGCCTGAACATTCACAGTGTTGCTCTAAACAGTGTCAAACATTTTTTACCTGCCATATATAAACATCTTTCTAAAGACAATGAGTTTTCTGCTGCCAGAAGTATTTTCACTTTTTTAACTTATCCTTGTGAAGTCGCAGAGCTGTTTTTCAAAAGAAAATGCAAAAAAGCATGGTAATATAGAAAAAAATCATGCAATGACTTTTGCATCCATATTTACATATTGGAGTGCAGACAATACTAATTAGGCTGGATTTGTTATGGCAAGGAAAACACTATTTGTAAACTAAAAAATCACTCAGTTCTTGCCAAAAGCTTGCTCAGGGCATTTTGCCTGTGAAGTATTTACAGTTATTGGTTATTTACCAATAGACATAGGAAGCACAGCAAAATGTGCTGAAGTATTTCTTTCTTTTAATTATATGTATATATAAAACTCAAGCTGAGTAGAGATTTCCTATAATCTGTTATGTCAGGTTTAGTTAGGTTTCCTTTGCCATATCTGTGTAATGATGCCCAGATACACCTATTATACTGTGAAGTACACTTATGAACATGAAATGGATGTAAATTAATGTTGCAGAAATGATTCAGTCATTATCTATGTCGCCACAAAGTAGCAATGCCAAATCCAGCCTCAGCTCTGACTGTGCAGTGATTGCACATTTTAATCGCATTTGTGTTTTCCTCTAGGTGCAGTTTCCTCCCAAAATCCGGAGGCACAACATCCTGGCAGGCAGAGGGCGTGAAAATCAGCCCCATGTCTCCACCGAGCGAGCGGTTGTGCACCAGCCTGGGTGAGTACACAGCAGTGAACTGGTGTTGAGCCCTGGGTTCCGGCCGCATCTCAGCCGCGAGCTTCCACGATGTCAGCCCGACAAGCGTAGCGTGCACAGGGATAACCGTGCGCGCCTGCACATGGCAACGGGGCCGTGTGTAATCCGCGCCACGTGGAGCCGTGTGCTGTCAAAGTAAGGCCGCACCCTGGGGGATCCAGGCAGACGTACCTGCCATGGCGATGAATAATGGATACCTTGTGAAGGCACCGATTGCCGAGAGCAGCCGGCTAAAAGGAAGCACCTCTCCCTGAGCCTCCTTCGAGCTCCTCTTTTTCGGCTCTCCTTTCCAGCAAGTCAAAAGAAAAATGAGATGCGGTGCAGAGCATGTGAAAGGAGCGCTGCACACAGGAGGGGAAGGAAAATGTCATTTAATGTCACATGGTCTGAAATTGGCCTCGTACATCACCGTTTGGGGCATTAATAATTCACTGTGCCCAAGTAAGTCATGAATGTCTTAATAAAGCATTCAGTATATCAATCTGTTTATGTCATAAGCTGTCCCTATCACATCATATAAATCAGCACTAATACCAGGCACTTGTCTTAAAAATACATCAGATAGTATGCAAAATAAATTGGATTCTGTTATATTGTGAAATACTCTGATGTTAACTATATCAAAAATGTGTATTTTAAATTCAATTATGAAAAAAGTTTACACTGAAATTAATTTGAAAAGCAGTCTATAAATGGTGTCTTGCCAGCCGTGCTTAACAAACCTCTGTAAATATCTCACAGATACATGGAAAGAGAGTTATCTCATGAACCCAGGACTGTTACCTCAGACTGTGCTTTTCTTTTTAGTAGAATTTGCCTTTCTGGTTGTCTGTGTGTGTATGTGATTGCGTGTGTGTGCCGTGTTTGTATGTGTGTGTGGGGGGTAGTTTATAAACTGTAATAAACTGTAAAATGGGACCCCTGCTAAGTGAAGAATGAACGTAAACTGCTAAGTGTTGGGTTCAAAAGGAAAAGCCCATTCTCCAGAGGCTGGGCTCTTTGCAAGAGCCAGCATCACAGAATGAAGCACAGAGATCATTTTCACAGATGTTTTTGCCACCCTGACTCCCCCACAACACATACGTGCACACACGCGCACACACAAGTACACGTGCGCGCACACCTCGCGACGCCTCATTTTAATTGTCAAAACCAACGCAATCATGGCCCACTGCTTGCCTTACAGCCAGTGACAGACACAATAACTCCCTAATGTCCTCTCCTCACCCTGGGTTGAACCATACAAACATCACCACCACTCTTTTTATTTTAATTGCTCTACAGCCGAATTTTACCCACAGACCCATGTACCTGATAAAGGATGTGCATTAAGCTTCCGAGAGACTTGGCTCTGAAAATGTTCAGGTATCATGCATTATTAATGAAGCAGTATGTAGGTCAGCTACAGCAGAATGGAAACATGTTGGTAAGAAAGGTGGTACTCGAGCTACTCTGTATGTTAATATTTCTGCAAAAATCAATAGGAAATGGGTGTCTGCTGAAATATATTGTCAAGGGAAATTTATATCCAGTCTACAAATGCTACTGAACTACTCAAGTGAATTTATTTATGTGGTGCATTGCCAACTCCAAATAACTACTTGATGTAGTTTTTAGTGTAAAATGTATTTAGAGCAAGAGGTCATATATATATATGTTTATATTTTTGTGAAATGCCTAATAATGACTTTTTTTCAATATATACAATTTTTATTATGTATTAGTTAAATAATGCATTCATAAAATTGAAGAATTTCTACAAAACATCAGCTGAGCTCTAGGGTCAAGGTTTATACATAAATGCTCATGTGTGTAACGCTTTGCCGTGAATCCTGTCAAAACGGGGTTTTTAGTGAAAGATGGCTCTGACGAAGATGAAACACGGGAGAACTGGTAATTGTCCTGTTAATGGATGTTGATGATTTATATGCATCCACTGTTGGTGTCATTTGTAGATGAACCATTTGATAGTAATTTTTCCTCTCACTCTTGGGTTAATGTACTGTGTCATAATGTGTGCTGTGCGCTGACTCCTCTACGGCTGCTGTTTTGTCTCTGTGTATTTGACTCGCCACATTAATACCCTACGTTACCATTTGCTGTGTTATAATGTCTGACACACAGTGTAACAAACATACATTTCAAATTTCACATTATTGTCCATTCTGGCAAACATATTTATATTCTGGTGGGAAAAGAGGACAGAAAATAGGTAGGTGTTCCAACATACCCAGAGGTGAAGAGGGGGACATGTTGACTGAACAGAACCCTACCTTAGTACAGTGTCCCCCTCCTTCAGATTTAATCTTAACAGGTGGTCGTTCTTAAAACATGCTCTGTGTAACTGCATGAAAAGTGCTGATTTTGCAAATATGGTCAATATATGGAATGTGAATTTATTTTTCCTTTAGTGTTTGCCACAGCATTTCAGTCCTTCTTTGTCTGTGTGTATATTTTGTGTTTTTGGGTCATGTATATTTGAAAACTTCCAAAATATAAAAAGGTGAAATTTACACATAAATGAGTTTCATGGCATTGCAATTTTGTATTTTGACACTATACTTTGGTCTGATTCAGTTTACTTGGGAAAAATATATAAGGAAAAGAATCAAAGCAAGGAAATATTAGAAACATTGAATTCACATAGACTACCTGATACGCGAGTAGACTACCCGATACATGAGTAGACTCCCACCAAATGGCTATCTTCAATAAATTTCCAGGCATCTATGTCCATTAGTTCTCTCTGTACAGACTTCCACAGAGCTTTGGATCAATACTGAGGTAAAGCATTAGGTGTAAAATTCAATTTCATCATCACAGTACAGCATTTAGAGCTATAGACACAGGAATCAGTCACCCACGTTTCAAAGGCATCAGTTTGGTTTCAACATTAGCAAGGACCAAATCAGCTTCCAAATCCTCTTAATGAGAAACAGCTTGGAGATCGCTAAAAGTATTGGCAAGGACAATGTAGTAACCCTACAATATTGATAGGAACCTGTCCTTTCCATGCATACCCAGATATATGTCCTTGCAAACCTTTCTCTCATGCATTTATGGAAATCAATTTACTCTCAAAAACAAACTACACATGCAAAAATCACTCAGTTGTCTCGACTAAATAATGATATTTATGAATTTCTGAATTGTCACAAATCTGAGAAAGCAGATTATGGGTTTCATTAGAAAATGTTTCAAATGAGCTGGAGCTCTTTGAATGCATGAAAGTGTTATGTGTGCCTAAAGTTTTCATTTATCTTGACATTTTAGTTGCTTTGCAAAGTTGATAATTTAACAAGCACTTGTGACTCAATACAAAGACCTGTAATAGAAGACGGATCAGCATCCTATGCGGGCAGCCTGTGGATCCCATTTTGTTAATCAATTTTTTAAAATTCTGCAATTTTTATTTTATTTTTTTCTAAGCTTCTAAACTAGAAGGTAACAGCTCATTTCAAAATCAGTTGGCCTATATTGTGTCACGTTTGAGGTAGGCTGAGGTGAGGTCCAAATGCAAAGAGATAGATTTATTAAGGAACTAAACAGGACAAAGCAAAAACAATACACAAGGGCTTCCAAAGGATAAATAAAGTGGAGTACTAACAGAGAACGAAGGCTTGAACGAAGGCTTGAACGATGGCTTGAACGATGGCTTGAACGATGGCTTGAACATTCACTACAACACTCAACAACCAGCAACACACTGACACAAAGGGAGAGCTTATATAGGGACATTAATGAGACACAACTGGGAGGTACTCATACACTTAAGAACTAACATACAAGCACACAGGAGGAAACAGCGACATCCAGAGGATATGGGAGGAACAACAGTCATAGACATGACAATTTGCACTATTTTGCTACCTAGTTGTACCTATACTTCATACTTGACACTGTCTAAACACAACTAAAGACTAATCAGTATTGTTTTGTAATACTTCAAATGCTGTCAAAAATAAAACAAACTCATAAAGCACTTTGCATAGCATTAACAATTCTAGAAATTTCAGTTTTGTGAATTTACAGTATTTTGATGTTTTTATATGGCTGTTCTAATTGCAAGTTTAGTGGTCTGTTTTATGGGTCAGATTTTATATAGTATTATTTTATTTGAATGAAGTGTTTTGATTGCTAATATTGGGCTGGCAGTGCATTAAGGTTGCTAATTTAATAACATTGTTAGCAACATACTTTACAGTAGGCATTGCTACAGAAGAGTCATTCTTAAATGTTCCTGATTGTGTTTATTTTTAAAAGTTTATTCATGTATTATCACCTTTCTAATCTTGACTGTACTGCATGTTAATTGTACTGTAAGCATTACATGTTAGCATCTTAGCACCTGGTAATTTATCTGTCTAAATATAGTCTCTGCTGTGCTGAGTTCTGTGGGATGTCATAGTGTTTACTCCAGTCTGTTGCATATGTAGTCTCAGGCATATTTGTTGAAAACCAAAAGTGAAAACCCAGTGCTCCCTTGGTAAATTTGATCTTGTGCCAACCCTAGATGATATCTTCAAAAAAGCAAACACATGTGCATGTGAACTAGGGTGAATGATATGTGGACACCTTATGACCTGGGTTTTCAAAAACATTTTGGAAAGGCTTTGTCATTATAACATGGCCTCATATACAATGCTGTCAAAATTTTTGGAGCCCATGACCATGTTGTATTTCTTAGCCATTGTAATTCCTAAACCAGATCAGTTTACATAGCCCCAGTGTATATATCTTGCATTACTTTTACTTTTAAAGGCAACCACTTATGGTTCTGTGAAAAAATCTGGAAAATATCAAGGTAATGCTGTAAATAGAAAGTATAAGTGCTAAAGAAATGTACTAAGATAGAAGTATTGTAAGTTCTTTATGGAGACTGGAAGCCTGAATCTAGTCAGAGGTACCACATGTGTGAGGCAAAGTTCACAGTACTTCACAATTCAACAGTCAGTCAGTCTTCTTTTATACCGCTTCATCCTGTTAAGGGTCACAGGAAAGCCTGGAGCCCATCCCAGAACACATAGGGTGCAGGGCAGGGGACACCCAGGGCAGGGCACCAACCCACCGCAGGGCACACAATGCAACAGGGAAAAGTAATTTCACTGACAGGGTTTTATTTTTTCTTTGTGGTGTTCATTCACTGTCTTTCAAACATGTGAATGAATCAGGGTAACGAGTGGGCTTGATAGAGAGTCTGAAAATGTCAGTAATTTAAAGGAAAAACTTTTTAAAGCCCACATGAGAGTTTTTGTGATTAACTGAATGCATTAAACATTAGATGGAATTCTTACACTTGCAGTACGTGAGGTGTCTTTAAAATTATGTGAAATGAAATGTACCAGTAAAATATTAAATACACACTTTTTGTGATGTTTGTGGACTTTTATATACCATCTTATGGGTAATTCATAAATTCATCCATCCTTCCATCTATTCTTCCATCCACCATCCATTTCCAGACTGCCTATCCTGGTGGGGGGCGACTAGAGCCTGTTATAGATTAATAAATGTGCTTCATTATTCCTTTATATTGATAGATTCCACTGGAATGGGATGGCACCCTGTCCAGTGTATCCCCCACCTTGTGCCCAAAGGTCCCTGGGATAGGCTCCAGGGTCCCTGTGACCATACACAGGGTTAGCGATATGGAAAATAGATGAATGCATGGACGGTAGATACCATCGGTTGCAGTCTTTTATCATTAGAAGAAGGTACTATGTTGTTCATACACTAAAATGAAACATATTTTTTTGCATTTCTCGGATTTGGAAAAACTTGTCGATTTTGTTTAATATTGTCTTTGAATTTATGTTTTAATACACTGCTGTATATATATATATATATATATATTTATATATATATATATATATTCCAATACCAAGATTCAAATTACCAAAATATTCTAATGAGTTGCCTAGAATGAGAAAATCTGTCACAGAAGAACTAGCTTTTAGCAGTTGATTGCTATTTTAAATTGACAGATGCAATTTACCATGACAATAGTGCTTTGGGCTGGGAATTTGAAAGTCATTTGTCACTGAAGCTTTTATGTTTTCTAATGTCTTTCTTTTTATTTGATTCAGTAGATAAATGTGTGAAAATCCATGAGCAGATTTTTGCTAATGAATGTCAGTTTCATCACCAAGTTGACAACTTAATCTAAAAGTCACTAAATTTCCCCTCAGAACTCTTATGTTTTCAATGTGTGGATTTAAATACTCAATTTGCATTAAAAGGCAATTGTGAGACCATTTCTTCAAACTTTAAATCAATCCTTTTTTTGACAATATTATTTGCCCAGGTTATAATCCCTGGAAGCAGTGAAAAAAAAAAAACCAAGACAAGAAATGAGAAAGAATGAGAGAAAATGAGGTCATACTCAATCAAGGTGATATCCCCCCCCCCTCCGTCCCTGTAATTTTGGTCTTTGAATATCTCATTATAAGCACATCACTGCCTGATCAGGAGGACATTGTGTGGACTGAAAAGCGTGCACACTTTGGAGGTTAGTGCATCGCTCACGGTTACTTTTACAGACCCACGTGTCTTTCTTCGTGCCTCGGAGTCCAAACACCCCCACACAGGAGCTGTCCCGACTCTTGAGCAGATATGTAGGTGGGGAGGTGGCAATAAACCAAACGATGCCCTGTGGTGCCAGGCAAACGTGTCACACGCTGACACTTTTTCTGAGGTTTTCCTGGTACTTTTCTGTTCTGCCCACCTCATTACTGGCATCAGGCACTAATAGGGGTGGACTGGTGCGACCACAGTGTTACGTAAATACAGTCTGGTCTGCACAGCCGTTTTGAAAGTTTTGGTGGGTGAGCTCTTTTTTTGGTGTGACAGACAAAGATCGTACCCATTTTCCTCTCTTCCCTCTTTCGCCTTAGTGATGTTTAACGAGCACTGGAAATGAACTTGCATTAATGCCACTTCAGCATTTCAGCACATATTGAAACGTGCTGTTAGTCTCATAGAATGTTTCCATTGTGGTATGATATGATATATAATACAGTAATAAAGACTTGTTGCATTGGTGCTTAAGAGGTAGGCTCTTTTCCTGCCAAATGCAATTGCCATCTAATGCAATGTCTTCTCCAGGTATGGGAAAGTAGCCAACACAAAGATGTAAAATAAGGCTAAAGGTGGGGTGTAAGCAGTCAAGTCAAGGTCTCTGTCCATGCTTGCGTGCTTTTGTTGTCGCTTCTTCAGTTAACCTGGGGGCGGCAAACATTGTGCTCTGTATGCTTTAGAAACACCATGAGTGAGCCTGAGGGGCAGATTCTGACCCAAGGTCTCTATACGCTTCTTTTTGATCACTGAGAGAGGTTGCTACGTTTAATAGTGGATATAATTGCAGCACACATCAGCGTTGTCTCTTGAGACAAGTTCTCGCCCACAAACAACACCAGCAGCTAGTAATCCATGATTTTACAGAACATGAGTTTTTTTTTACATTGCCAATTTTTAAAGTGATGGCAGGAATAGAAATAGTAAGAAATCAGCAATGCTAACAAAGTTAGATTTTGAGCAGGTATAAATTATATTACAAACTGGGTTTGTCCTGTTTAACATCATTAACCTCAAATCCAATTATAATGAACATGGTACCCTTCACAAAATGACTTGACTCAGTAATAAGTGAGAATTTGGTTGTGGAGAAACCCTGTACAATTGAAATGACACCTGTGCACCAGGTTGGGGCATCGTGAAATACAACCTTCAATATGCGCAGCAGAAAGGGAAACCATTTGGCCAAGTGTGTGAAGAACTTCCAACAGAACAACCTATAGACAAATTTATACTGAGTGTTACAGCCATTAGCCTTAGCTCTTTGTTGTGTTTTCCATGTTGTGAATGTCTTCCTCTCCACTAGGGGAGCTTAAACTTAAAACTGAGTAGACACATATAGAAGAAGAGTGGTGGTCTCAAGATGCTGGAGGTGGAGAAGAAAAATAAGGAGGAGACCAGATACACAGTGACTTTCTGGAATAGAAATGAGCAAACAGATGAAAATGACCACAGACTGGGTATAGCTCTATCATGGAAGACTTGTTCCAAAATTTTCTTAGAAGACCACATGTAAAAACACCTTGTATATATGTTTGTTTTGTCTTTATTGAATGGGGTAAGTGCTAATTATGTTTTATATATTTGTGGTGTGTACTTTGTTATGTGTCAAGACCCAAGACTAGCAAGTGACACTGAGTTTTCGATGAGATAAATAAAATTCACAATTTAGATTTGAAAAGGAAAATATTTGCGTGCTCTCCACTAATCTACACCTTATAAGTAATACTTATAGCTTCTGAAGGGGGTGTTGACTTCACACAGCATTGCTCTCTCAACATTATGTTATGAAACTAGGTGTTGTCTCTTGGTCCACTTCAGCACAAAGTCCTGTGGTGCTTCTCTCTGCTGACCCTTCAGTGTTCCTGCCTTAGTTCCTACCCATACAAGATTATTCCTCCTCCACTTCTGGGTTCACCATTTTCTGTCTTGGCCCAATTATAGGTTCTGCACCTTCCCCATGGCCTTTGGCCTCTTTGGTATCTTGTCATCACCCCTTTTATGATAAGTACCAGCACCCTAACCCAATGCTGGTATCCGTGCAGTACTGGCTGCAGCCTTAATCTCTCTGCTCTTATCTTCCATTACTTCCACTTCATTATTAAATCCTGTTTTCCTTTCTTTAACCAGGTTTTTATCTTTCAGCCATCCGAACCCCCGTTTTCACAACCTCAGTGGGTCCATCACCACTGGGCTTTGTGAAAGGAAGAGTTGCATTACAATGCATCTGTCCAGATGTACACACCATTTCCTGTCACATTGGTAACTGCATTACTCACAATCTGTAAAACAAGCAGCTACACTGTGCAATGTAATTCTTACTCTGTGAGCCCTTGGGAATCAGTAAACACAATTAGGTAAAGTAAAAAAGGAGTTAGAATGGTCAGAAAGAAAGAAATACATATTTACATTATTACACATGTAACACAACTATGTACAGTGTATAGTACATGAAATGTACATTATTGCAACATAAAAAACAGCAAAATGTGTGTTTAAAGGATGTGATTGTGTAAATAAGACGCGAGTGTACGTATCATGTCCCATGTCTGAGAAAGTCATTCATCAGTCCGATTGCTTGTGGGTAGAATCTGTTGGTCAGTTTTTTTTGTCCTCGATTTCACACTTCTGTTGCGTTTTCCTGATAGCAGAAGTGTGAAGAGTGTCTGCTGGGGGGGGGGGCTGTCCCTGATAATGTTGTGGGGCCCCCTGAGGACCCCGGTGTGATAGATGTCCTGTAGTGATGGGAAGGCTGCTCCTGCGATGGATGGTGCAGTTTCGATCACATGCTGGAGGCCCTTCCTGTCCTGGATGGTGCAGTTTCCATACCAGGCTGTAATAGAGGTAGTGAGGATGCTCTCCACTGTGCTTCTGTACAAGTTACTGAGGACTTTGGTTGGCATAACAACTTTCCTCAGTCTCCAAGGGAAGTACAGTGTCAGAGGTTTATTGATGATGTGGTATGTGTCGTGTGTCCAGGTGAGGTCCTCGTTGATGTGAATGCTGAGGAATTAAAAGGTTTTCACCCTCTCCACCTCAGTCCCACCTAGGTAAAGCTGCATATGCAGTACTCCTTGTTTCCTGGGTTCCACAATCATCTCCTTGGTCTTGGCAACATTAAGATGAGAGAATGTTGTCATGGCACCAGGCCAAAAGATTGTCCTCATTGTATTCATCCCACCCACAGATATAACACATCATTAAGGTATGTTAGAGCAATACACTCCACAAAGTCGCCATGCTATGACTACATTTCACCACTTCGCATTTCCGTTTCCTTAACGTCTTTATATGAAATGCAAAATTATTGTTCTTTATTTTCTTTTTTTTGTCCCAGTTGCTACCTTGTTTTTAGTTATTGTGTGGTTTCATTACTTAGCCCATATACTTAGCAAGCTATGGTCCCCTAGCAGACAGTTTGGGGATCGGGGGATGACAGTTAGACCAGTGTTGACTGACATGGTCCCTCCAGGGACTCCATGCCAGAGGACATGCTACCGCATGCCCTATGCAAGAAAACACATAAACTTCAAAAACTTCATTGTGGAAATTTGAGATGGAAGGTTTCATATGCTCTCCACCCTATAAATAGCATGCGCACATACCGGTGTCACGTCTCTGCGTGTCCATGAAGATCACCCATCACCGCCATCTTACGCTGACTGGCAAGATCGCCTAATTGACTATTGCGTGCACAAGCATTAAGGCTCAGTGAAAGTAGTTAAATATGATTTACAACCCATGAGAACATTTTTGGAAAGTGCCGGAAGCCAAGTGCTATAATATACAGCTTTATTACTGCTCAGTAATGCTTCTTAACTTTATCTGAGTTTAAAGGAACTTCTGATGGGTTTTTATTTGTTGCCAAGTTTTCCATTTTAGGATCACTCCAGGTTTTTTTTTGTTACACAAGTCTAATTTTAGACCCTTTATCATTGCTCATTAATGGCAGTTGTTCATATAAGTAAGGTGTAAACTATTAGCATTTGAGGCTTTCTTATCCAGTAAATAATTGTCTACATATCAACAAGATTCTCAAGACACATATTCCAAATGGGTCAGAAACATTTTGGCTGACTTAAAATTTCAAGTTACATTTTATCTGTGATACAATATTTGGCCTTGCCTTGTATCATTTTTAAAATTTTTACTTGTGATGTTTTTTTAACTGCATTCCAAATTTTCTTACTCTTTGAATGTCGTTTATATTGAAGGAAATATTACTGTAAAAAAGATACTTGTGTGTGACTGTTTGGTCTTTCCACTTGTATTGACACTGGTTGTCTGAGCAGTTTGACTCAATATTGCATCAATCACAGGTTCTAAGGAGATTATAACTGGCTCTGTTCAAAGCATGAACACACAGATTTAATTAATGAGACAAGAAAACCCATCACGGCTGGCTCCCACAGCGTCGAGCATAACACTCAGAACAGCTTGCACAGGTTGTGAGAAAATTTACAAGTGCAGCCTGTTATGTTTGAAGGCATCTGTTTCTGCTTTCTCACTTTTGGAAAGTGAGTATGAAAAAAACCCCACAGACCTAGACCTAAATTTGTTCCTGTCACTCATCTGACCTGTGATATCATCTTTTCACACGTCCCAAGTTCATTTGATCAGGGACAACCTTTTACTGATTGGACGGTTCGCGTTTTCACAGCGCCTTGTTCATTTTTCCTTTAAACATTACAATTTGAGCCCCTGACTGTCTTTTTTGGATACATGCCGTTAAAAGGAACGAGACCAAAGTCTCTCTGTTAAGCCTTCAGCTACTAATTTGTTTCTGTAAAAATGTTGAGACTTGCAGGTTGTTGCAGCTCATTAGAGAGTTTTCCCTCCAGTGCAACATTTGGAAGTGTCTTCCTCCTTACACAGTTTTAACAACCTAAATGAACAGAACAAAAATTAAGGAGTGAATACTTATGACCTTTTTGGAAAATTATGTGTCTTTTTCTAAAAAAGAATAGAATTCTTGCTGAATTTCATAAGCTTTGCTTTCCTACATCCCATTTGGCAATGAAACAGTAAAAATAAATACTTAGCATCCATGTGACAATACACAAGTGTAACGAGTTGGCAAGCCGAACTCATGGGCGACAGTGGCAAGGTCTAATGGCAAGATAGAAAGCGTTAAATAGGAAGGAACACAGGGGAGCAGGACATGTGGCTACACAGAACTGGACAAGTGGCAAAACAGGGTAAAAACAAGGGAAGAAGCAATAGCAACAAGACTGTGTTAAACCCATACAAAATACTCTCCAAAGAGGACCACAGATTACACCTAACATCCAACATGGAAGGAAGGGAACAGAGGATCATAAATAGGGAGTCCAGGGAATGAGAGACAGATGCACAAAGAACATATTGTTAAAACTCAGAACTCACAAAAGTAGATAGGAATGGGGCAATAGAGAGAAAGGAAACTAGATAGGAGGGGATACCTAGTGGACAAAAACAGGAAGGACAGACACAGGGCATGGCAGGAAGTGGATGAATATTAAATATTCTTTTCTGAAGTGACTAATGACTGACAGGAGGGGACACTAAATTGCCCAACTGGATTTAAGATAGGGCCAATTGGCCCTACCCCGATATCCACCTGTGTGGGCATACAATAGCTTGGATAAACAACGAAAAAGAAAAAAAATCCAATAAAGTAATTTATCATTATGATAATACTCCTTTTGTAGTGGTTTGAATATATAAGAAAGGGTGTTAAAAAAAAAAAACAGAACACAGAATCAAGTGCAGTCTCTGTAGAAATTTCTTGTAAAAACTATAGGGTCAAGTCTCCAAACATCTGTTACAGATTTCAGAGCTTGGTATTCATTTTTTTCCTTTTATTAAAAAAAACATGCAAATAGCTCCTTCAGACATTCAAGAGCAGGTTATAATGATTAACACATTGCATATTATTCCATAAAGTATATGTAAAATAGAATTATGAAACATAATGTAATTACGAGACATTTCACAAAAATTACACTCTGAAATATATCACTTATAGTTACCTTTGTTAATGTTCATATCATTATGTAACATGATTTGCATAATATGTGAATTCGCAATATGAAAATGCATTTTTCAGCATTAAACACAATGGTGCAATCTGAACTGCCTAAAATGACACAAAAGATTAGTGAATGAAACACAAAATGTGTTCATTGTTTTTACTGGGAAAGGAACATTCATCTTCCTGAACCATTAGCACAATGTGTAAAATTATTGAGTTTGGTGTTAA
Source organism: Chitala chitala (assembly GCA_025773905.1). Classification (NCBI taxonomy): domain Eukaryota; kingdom Metazoa; phylum Chordata; class Actinopteri; order Osteoglossiformes; family Notopteridae; genus Chitala; species Chitala chitala. The sequence continues at coordinate 4,954,085 of JABJVR010000095.1, read as the reverse complement.
ATTGCCTTACATTAGCATATTTAAATGAAATTCAAGAGCCCATTACTACTCCCAAAAGAGAGATGTCCTTGTCAGACGCTTGGAGAAGATTAAGTATGATATAATCTCCATCAAGCCTTAATGTTGCATGTTAAACCTCTTAATATAAGAAACTGAAGGAATACATGCTCAAAGGATTTATTCTGTAACACTTTCATTTAATTACGTATTAATTTTGTTCCTTGCAAAGGCTTACGATACAGGCTAACGCCGTCAGCTAAAAAACTGTTGCAAATTAAATTTTACCGGTAAAAAATTTTGCTTAGTTTTTTGCATGAAAAATGTCTGATTTCGAGTGTCTTCACTAAGTCAGCATCCCATTCAGCATCTAAGTCAGCATCCCATTCAGCATCTAAGTCAACATCCCATTCAGCATCTAAGTCAGCATCCCGTTAATCACAAGTGGACACTCTGCTGCTCCAGTTGAAACTGGGTGCTGTTTCACTTACAGAGTCCATTTTAAACAAAACATGTATAATTGTTAATAGAGAATATGTAAAAATATATAAATAATAAATTATTATTTTTGGCTAAGTTTGATCCTCAGTTAGTAATGAAATTCTTTCATATAACTGATGTTGAGCTTAGATATCAGCAGTTTTCCTTGTATTGTTGTAAGACTGGACATACAGTATACTGCTCTTTCTGTGATATATATTAATCTGTTCAGTATGCATAATATAGCCAGTCTTGGAAAAAAATGTCTTTGCTCTGTTGTTGGCCCTTCATTTCTTAACAGGAGCTTTGAATTCACATAGTTGTATAAGGTACACAGTGTAACAAAGTCTATACTCTTGCAAAATTTTAGAGATCCATTCAGAAGACCAAATTCAAACCCTGGACCCTGGAGATATGAGCTTACAATAACCCACACTCTGTATTATAAGCATGTTTTAAAGCACCGTTGGGGATTACTGTAGACCCACTTTTCTTTCTTCACTTTGGCATAGCAGCGTAATTAAGAAGGCTTCCTGGCTGCATGACCTGTGTTGCAGAGGCAGTGGAGGGACCAGCAGCATACGCTGTAGTGGGGTAATTGAAAGTCAGAGTGTCGTTTCTCTGTACCTGTCAGAAAATCTGGCTGCTGCCTCAACACCTTTACCCAATTAGGCACAACTGGCTCACATGTTCCTAACACGAGTGATGAGTGAAAAAGGTCCAGGTGTGAGTCTGTGGAGATACAGGCACCTGCCCTAAAAGCTTTCCTTGTAGACTTTTGCCTGATTCCTACTACCTGCTGGGAAAACTGTATTCACAAACTGCTGTGCACGTTTCTCTGTATTATAGACAGTGAATCATCATCATTATTGTTATTTTATTTGCAGAGAGAGAAGTTGTTTGTAATTACTTTTGTAAGTGCCAACTGTGTTGCTATGGTGAGATTTGATTTTGAGCCATAAATGCCTGGTCTTTAATGCGAAATCATCATATTGTCAGTACTTAGGATCTCAGAAAGTTCAAATGGATTAAAGAAAAGGAGACTTCAGTAAAATAAAATAAATAAATTATAAATAAATAAAATAAAATTGTGATTTGTGTTTTTAGTGCTGTGGTGCCCCACCCTGGGTGTCTCCTGCCCTGTGCCCTATGTGCTCTGGGATGGGCTCCAGGCTTCCCGCGACCCTTAAAAGGATGAAGCGGTATGTGACTGACTGACTGACTGTTTTTAGTGCAGAAATAAAAGTTTGTAAACACATTTTTAAAACAGCAAAACAGTGCCAATGCATATATGTGATGTAATCTTTCAGTGGGATATATGTACAACCTACCATGGATTTTCATAGAACAGTATATGGAAATAAAACTATTGTGGGAAAAAAAGCAACAGAAAAAACAAAAGGATTGGTTCCACGTCATAATTCTATTTTAAAGTTCAATTTGCATTCACTGACAGAGATAAGGGGAAGGAACAATTAAAATCAGCTATTTCATGCTATTTCATGTGGCAGTATAACAGCCATCTGACGCTAATTCAAACTAAAAAGTCTGACCACACAGTAGAACGACAGCTGCATTTAGGAGCAGCCGGGCCGCCTTTCCCTTTTCAGTCAGTGTCCTGCCCTAAAATCCCGCTCCTTCGTAGTTTTCCCCACAGACAGCTCGTCGGTTTATTATCTCTTTCCCATTTTAGAGGGATTGGGGCGGGGGGGACAGCTGGCTGACAGCACGGTGTAGGGGATAATGAACGAGGAGCCGTGAATGACAGGCCGTGCCAGTGGAGTGGGAGCCAGCGGCAGGCTTTCGCTGTAAGATGAAGCGGTGGTCGGAGACGGCGGGCACAACCTCTGGAGTGAAGGGAGATAGCGGATAACATTAAAAAAAGGCACCGATCGGTACTGTGCGGTTACCACGGTGTTGCATCAGGAGCAGTCATTTCTTCACCGTCGCCTAATTTGGTGACAGAAAAACAGACGGGAAGCTAAGTCTGATGACATGATTATGGAAATCTCTTGAATCATTTCCGTTAAAATGGTTTTCTGCATTGAATCACTGACACGGAGCATTGCATAAGAATATTCTGATTCAACAATCAGTTTTACAGACATTATTTTTTTATCTGATAGTCCAAAAGACGGGGTGTATATCATGTCGAATGAACAAACTGAAAACTGCAAGAAGGACCTGCCGCTGTTTCTCACATTCTGTGTAACGTCTTATGATTCTGTAGAATTTCTCTGTGGTGCAGCCTTCACTCTCAAAAAACAAAGTACAGATATGTACCTAAAAGGGGCAGGGCTGTAGCCTACTGAAGTGCAATTTAGTGCCTTTTAATGGCAGTCTGCATGACTTTATATCTTTTAAACTGGTTTAAATATATTTTTTTGGTCTGATAAAGCCTAAAAAGTTGCAGAAAAATACACCCGTGAGTCCAGGACTAAACTTGTATTGTACCTGTATATTGTACGTGCACATTATGAATCATATGGATAATTTAAAATAAAATGAGCACGTCCTATACAACACTGCTTAAGCATAAATATTTATAATTATTATCCTTACAAATGCTAAATTAAGTGATTGAGTACTGTGGCATTTAATTAGTCATTAAAGAAACATCCTATGGTTGCTGTTGTCTGACCCACTATAACACATTGCTGTAGTCATCTCATTTTTACCATTAGGTTACTTGTTATTTTAATGACTCTTGGTTCAGATTGTGTTAAACTGAACGTCAGTGACTCTTGCTGATAACAGGAACCTAAACTTGCAACATGTCATTTGTCAGCTGTCATACTACAAAATGGAAGAATAAGAAAAGGACATTTTTACAGTTTTGCTTTCCCATCTTCCTTTCAGTGTTTATTATTATTATTTTTTTATCTCAGCTGCCACAGGTCTTTATTTTTGGGACATAAAGAGAGATTTATGACAGTCCTAGTTGCATCGCTTCTCATTTCCATTAAACAAAGACGACATGCACATGTTCTACTTCCAAGGCTGACGATAGCAGGATAAGTATTAAAGATTTAATTAGAGATCATTGTAGGGGTCATACAGGAAGGCAGCATTAGGGGCTTGTGTTTGCATTGGGAAACATCTTGTAAATCACCCCTGTTATTCCCTTGCAATTATGTCAGTAGACCATCTTATTTAAATACACTGGGAAAGCCAGCCAGAGAATCACATTAAATAAAAAGATTAAATAAGCAGAAAAGCGAAACTCCAATCCAACAAGGGATTGAAGAAATTGTTTGACTTGATAACATTCAGATTCAACAATGCCTTTTGTCTTGCCTTTTCCCCTTTTTATTTCCTGAAAGATCCCAGGATATTTTTAATTAGTAGTTTTCTCTGTAGGCGCGAAACTGCTCTGGCACATTTCCCAAAAAAAAGAGAATTTCTACAGACGCCCCAAGCCACACAACAGGTCCTCTTAACAGCAAATATTTGACCTAAAATTAGTACACTCTTTTTGTTTTACTTAACCACAAGCAAAGTTAGCACACATAAACCAATAAAAATACTGTGACATGAAAGAAATTCCGGCCTCCTTTTTTCTCTCTCGGCCTGTCTTGTTGTGTTCTATATATGAGAAAGCAGAATTACACATGAAGGTGAGTAGAGCTGAGGTGAGCGCGCTGTCTGTTGTTGTTATGACACTCGAGGCACACTTCACTGCCTCCAGTACGAGGTGCACAGACGTCCACCTCTGTCTTCTTTGCAGCAAAACACGATCCAGCCAGCGAGCGGCTGGAGCACCTACCGCAGATACACATCGTGAAGATTTTGAGAAAAACATCTGTTCGACGTAGACGATTTGCAGGTCAGACGCCTTGTCTGAAGCAGGCACCCCATGGATTTTGAGACCAATCAGAAGCTGGACTTTCTGTGATTTACTTTCACGGAGCACAGAGCCAAGTCTGCCGGTGGTCAAGGGCAAAAACTGTGAGTGCAGCTGTAACAAGGCCTGACACATCTGTGAGATAGCAGCTCTGTGCTCTCTTTCATGCGGTTGCAATATCCAAGGACCTAAGGTGGAAAAAAAAACTCAAGTAATTTTTTTCAAATTTTGCATCTCAATTTATTGCAGGTTAAAACATAGTTTAAATATCTAAAAAAGGTCACAAATCATCAGATCAGCCTCAGAAAGAATAAAGGAACTACTTAAAAAAAAACCTTACATATATTTTTCATCCAGGAGATCAGTTGTAACAGTTTTATTGTTATACTCTGTCATAACTTGCTATAATGTGATGGTACATTAATGATATCTAGCAGTCTTGCCATGTTTACACTTTTCAGATGATTAAACTCAAGCAACTCAAACACATCATAGTGGCAGAAACTGTCTAATAACAATCTTTTTGTCATCATCGTTTTCACAGATCACAGGTTAAATAAGTTTTGGTTTTTACAAGGTCATATACGTAAGCACGATGCATGTTTTAGTCAGTTATTTTGCTTTTTATTCAGCATTTAAAAGTGCTCTGTGTTTTTAACTTGTTTAATTTCTATCATTTGTGAAGCCTTACCTGCATTCTTGTCTCGTTTCTGTGTTTTGCCCAGGTGACATACATTCTGTTAAACACTGAATCCATTTAGGGACAACAGGACATTATACAGAGACACACAAGCTGGTATTGGACACTGTACAGTCCCACCCTGGGGTGTAAGGACAAATGATGAATTAATCAGGCCATCAAGTCATCAATATACTAATCAATATGACCTGGCTCAAGGTTGTCAGATCTCAGCGCAGGACCTGTGGTAGTGATACGGAGGAAAAAAACCCATACTCTTCCCATAATCCAGTATAGTAGACCTATGAAAATTTAAAAATGCAGGCTAAATAAGGGTCAGTGTACATATTTAGATATTGACATTTATACCTGAGAACACAGTATGAATTTTTCACAGGCAAGGTCACAGAGGACTTAGACGGAATGTTAAAATCCAGCCGTTCTTTTGAACAGGGGCAGAGATCTGTGCTTTTGGAGGTCACTTACTGTTAACATTTGCATCCTGCTGAGCCCATAATCCTTCAAACACAGCTTGTTAAAAGAGAGCCCATCAGCCTGAGATCATAACAGCAAACAAAATTTGTCTGTTATTTTGAGGCACACAAGTAAAGAGTGTCACATGACGTTAGCGAAATATGACTAAGATTTTCACTAAGATGTTAGTGACGGCCAGGAAAGATCCAACATCCCTTTGAAAGATGTTCAAACACGTATTGTTAAAGAAAGACAACAAATACAATTTTAATATGAAATACTCCTTTGTGTATATATAAAAGAGAAATGCTGAATGAACGGCTTTCTCTCGTGTCTATGTCTAGTGCAATCTAACTAAAAATTGTTCCATCAGCAACACAAATGTTAGTTCAAGTTCCTTATTTTCCATGTAACTGTGACACAAGGGGCTAGTGGAGTGTAAAGGGCCAAGTGTAACTTATGTGGAGAATTCCCACAGCTTCACACAGATCCAAGATCAGTTACAGTGAAACGACACAACAAATTTAACTGCTAGAACAGAGCTGGGCTTGTCTGGTGCAACTCGAGGCACTAATAGATAGCTGGTACTGCTTGCACATCACCCCCAGGACTAGCGAGTCATTTCCGTGGCTTGATGGAAAATGTGTAGCTTGTGCAAATTGCAATACATTGTCACCTCTGGGACAGTGTTTTCACTTATTTATTTATTTAATACAAGCGTAGGCACACTGGAGGGAAGCGTGTACAGCATGAAGGTGGAATCTCTGAGTAGAGTGCTTACGCTGCTGTCTGCGTCCTTCACTGCGGAAGCCCACACTATGTGCTGACAGACACCAGCCATGCTCTCCCATCCTAGGACGCCATAGTTGTGCCTTTCCAGAGAGCCCCGGAGATAGCACATTTCTTGGCTTAATATAGAAAACCTGCCTGCAAAACATGGAGAGTTAGAGAGTTGCTTTGGAATCGTACTGTAGAGTCAGGTCTGTTACACACACGGTCTGGTGTAATGAGACAATAATACAAATTTTGGCTGATTTCAGTTTTTTTTTTTTTAACATTTAGTTTTGCAGAGGCTAGCAAATAGTTACATCACAACAAAACATTTTATAGTAAAAACCAATAGGTAGATAGAGTCATTTCAATTATATAGTGAAATAGAAGGAAAAAAAGAAAGGAAGAAAAAGAAAAAAAGAAGAAAAAAACTTTATTCAGCCCTGTGGGGAAACTCTATTGTTATAGTAGCCAACAGTATACAGATGGGTTACAACTATAAGTAAAACCAAATATGAAAACTATAATATATATAAGAAGTTAGAAATGAAATTAGAACTGAAGTGAAATGACATGAAAATAAAACCAAGTATGCAATGTTTGCAAATTTGCAAAAACAGTAAGTGTGCAGTGGACATGGTTAACATGTATACTTACAGTTAGTCAGACTAGGAGGGCCCTCTCCCGACTCTGACACAGACTCATTGTACAGTGAGATTGCTGTTGGCACAAAAGACTTCCTGCACCATCCTTTGTCACAGTGGAGCTGAAGTAGTCTCTGACTAAAAGTGCTCTGTTGTCGAACTGGCAGGTCATGGAGGGGATGTGAGGTGTTCTTCATTATACTCACCAGTTTGTGCAGCATCCTCCTCTCCACAACCAGCTCCAGAGGCTCCAGAGAGAGTCCCCAGCACAGAGCCAGCCTTCCTGATCAGTTTGTTCAGTTTGCTGGTGTCACTGGCTCTGGTGCTGCTACCCCAACAGACAGCAGCAAAGAAAATTGCACTGGTCACAACAGACTGATAGAGGATTGTTCTTTCCAACTGCCTCTTCACCTGGATGCTGGAAAGAGAAAGGGGTATAGGGGTGTAGAGAGTCTTCATGTTGCTGGATGTGGTGGAGCAGTTGGGAGGAGGTAGTGCAGGGGCTGGGGTGTAGATAGGGACAGTGTGAGCTGCTGGTGTTGATCAATGGAGAGACGTGAGAGGAAAGCAGCTGTGTAGATGGGGAACAGTTGAGTGTGGAGTCTGTGTGGCTGAGGGAAAGGGGGGAGCAGGCAGCTGTGGGTCCTGTATTAGACCTGTTAAAGAACTGGTTCAACTTCAGCCATAGGTATACATGAGCTGTCTCTTAAGAGTTTGATATGGGGTAAGGATAATGTATTGTGAAGACAAAATTGTACATTCACAAAAATATAAAGTACAGTATACAGTATACCTTAAATACTGTTTGGGGGGGGGGGCTGTTCCTCTCTGGTGCCTGTCATTGAGGGCACCTCATAACACAAGTGCACTAAGGTAAACATGTCTGTGTACGACAAATGGCCAAACGTTGGCATGTAAACTCTGACGTAGAGCAGCATAATTAGGAAATGAGCAGCATATGTTTGTGTTTCCTTCGCATCTGCCATGCCTGAGAGAGCCGCTTTCATCGGGCCGCCTGGCACCGGAACAGAGGACTGCCTGAGACCCTGGTTAAAAGCAAACGGACCCCATGTATGCGCAAACAGAACAGCTGCCCCAGAGGAATGTGGCTGTGATGGGCAAATAGGAATCAATAGGAGGCTGCCTTCGAAGGTGCATTAAATAATAACCAATGGCAATAAATAATAAAACAAATGTAGCGCTTATGAATGTTGCTCAATGTATTTTACTGAACAAAGGGTAGATGTGGTGAAAAAAAAAGGCAGCTCTGCAGTTTCCTCAGACAATGCATCAAATCTTTCACAAAAACTTTGACATTACAGATTAACGTACGAGTTTCCATTATTTGCACCCGAACAATACCAAAAACCCTGGGGAGAAAAACCATATGTAATCACCAAATGCATTTATAATCACTTTTTAACATTTTTGTGGATGAACTGGTTTATCATCTGAAAATAAACCGCAGGTGACTGCAGGTTATGTCGGGCCCAGCTGTTTTTACTCCTCAGAGACTTATATTTTAGTATGTGTGAACTTGAAAGTGAGCTATCAAAAAAATAAAATAAAATAAATCCCATATCAAAGAAAAACAAATCAAAGAGTTCACATCGTACTCAGCCAATCAGCCCTTTTGTCCTTGAAGTCCTATAATTGAATTAACTGGAACTTTCATGAAACGCTGAAGTTGTTTAAAAATTAGGCAAGCCTGTTAGCAAGGGCAAATATATTTACCTTTTATGTAAACCAACACCACCCAATGATACTTACACAAATTGCATGATTACATTATGCATTACCTTGCTCAATCTACTAATTACATTGACTTTGTTGTGTATTTTCAGATAATACGTTTAGCTACAGTGTTTAATTATGTACGGCGATGGTTTCATGGGTGTCCCCTGCCTTGTGCCCTTGGCTGCTCAGGGTAGATACCAGGCCACCTGCGACCAAAGATGGAATAAGCGGTTTGATTATGGGTAGAGGGACGAATGGATTTAAGCATGTTATGTTTTCTGGCTTTAATATGTTTACCTGTATGTTACACCTGTATATACAGTGTTCAGACACTACACACTCAGGTCTGCATAACGTCACATTCTATGCTTTGTATTCATGGCATATTTTTTAATTTTTGTTTTCTAGCCTTTCTCATTTTCAGTGAGAGCAATTCAGCAAAGGGTTAGAAATTGGAAGTTAATCCTAATCCATGTGCTACTTTGGACATTGGGTATTAAATGGCTTGTGTGCAGAAGCACAAAGGGAAAAACTCACAATGTGTTTGTATCATTTTTTTTTTTACAATATGTCTACGTGCATGTGTCAGTAAAGGAACCGATTTTGTGCAAAACTCAACTTGTGATATGTGATTGTGAATTAGGTTTTAGTTTATGCAGGGCACAGAAGTGTGCCCTGTAGAGTTTAGCGCACACATAAGTGTGCCCTGTAGAGTTTAGCGCAGGAAACGTTACAGTGTGATTTATTGGAAGAACACTATGAACACTATGAAAACTTTAAGTGACATAAACAATTAATATGTCATCCCAGAAGGCAAGGAGTTCCTAATTTCACTTTCGCTGAAAGGAAGCTGTAGGTGACAAAGATAAGTCTTAAATTATGTATTAACTTTATACCTCAACGATCATCAATTGACATTGCTTATATTTATGCTTGATTATGAGAACTACTTGTACATTTCATGATTTTGTGGGACCTGGAACCTAATCCAGGCAATACAGGCCACACATAAGAGCAATTTAGTGTTTAGAATACACCTGACACACATGGTGCTGGAATGTGGCCTGAAACCAGATCATCTACAAGAGCTGCATACTGGGGCAGGGAAAATAAGCAAGACTTGACACACAAGGAAAGAAATCACCTGGACCAACCACTGTGACCCTCCCACCACACATAACACACCAGAAAAAAAAAAGATTCAGGAGAAAATATCACAAAAGGTACCATTAGCCAAATGCTTTACAAGCAGAACACAGCCATTGTATGTCATCATTCTCACAACATGTACTGTTTTGTGAAGTTGTAGATTCTTTTTCCTTTGCGATAATAGAATTCCCAAATGGCCCATGAAAAGACATGCTAATAACAGTGCTAGTTCTACTCATTTGGCAGTCAGTTGTTAAATTATTTTTCCCGTCACTCTGCAGAGCCCATTGTTATGAAGACATGTTGACCTTCACTTCTGTCTTCTCCAGAATTCATTAAAAATATAATTATTAAGAGTAGCTACCAAGCTCAGATATTTTGAATTTTTCATTCTGCTGCTGACCTTCTGCACACGACTTTGAGAGGAGAGAGGTAACAATATTTAGTCAGCGTAAATTATGTCTTTGTATATGAATGGCACATTTCTGGAGTTAGAGGAGACTGGAGTTTCTTAGTTCGCTTTCATTTTTGTCTGAATTTTTCAGCAGTTCAGCTACAATACCTATAAACCACTTCCAAGTTCAGTTTGAAATCTCAAAATGAGACACAATCTGCCCTGATATTTCACACATTAAAAGTTAAAATTCATGGCACAGTTAATCTAAGAAATGTTGCAGAAACCTCACAGGTTTTTCAGTTCTTTTGATTGGTTTCCACATTTGTAGGTTGCCAGATTTTATACCATTTGTACTTCTTAAATACACATTTTTTGTAACATTTTTATTTTTTAGCCTGATTCAGTTCAGAAGACCAATCCATTTCAAGTGCGCATAATTGTCTCAGCCAGTAAAGAACCAGGAGGCAATATTTATCACCTATGGCTGATCTTATCACCACGGGCCATTAGCCTTTCAGGACGGGTACCGGTTTTGGAGTGATAATTGGAGAAACATGAAGCCATTGAAAAATTAATTTGGTGATGCTGCAATTTGACTTTCTGAAGCCATCCCAATTTCATGACTAAGCTTCAAAGCAAGTGATCTCTAAGGCAAACCAAAGTCACACAACATCAGTATAATTTTGACCCAAGTTTCCAGCCTGCGTTGGCGCACAGTTAGCAGTGTTATGTATTCTGAGAAGTGATGGTGTGTACTATGTCTGTGCATGAGAATGCATTCTAATTTTTGTTCAAACAATACTTGCATACTTTTTCCTGACTTGTATAAGCATACCCAGGGGCAATGACTTGCTCTTGTTATTTATTTATTTATTTTTGCCACTTTTATTATTTAGCACTCAAAGTTTAAGGTGCTCCTGCAATACACTGAACTTGTGCTGAATTTCTAAAAATAGGTTTGGAAGTATAAAGTTGTGTTTCACCTGTGAATTCCCCCCCCCACCTCACAGAACTCCAAGATTATTCATTTCTTCCCATAAGGGGAACTATTTAATTTGTCAAGTGTCAGTTAAAATTTTACTCATTTGTATGCCTGGCAGTTATACTGGAGATTTTATTACCATGCTGTTCTCAGGTGTTATACAACATGTTTCCTCCAGGTATCTGAAACAGCAATCATCAGGTTCTAGGCAGGTCCTTTTCTACAACTCCACCTGCAGCAATATGCTAATGCTGTGTTTCTGGGAACATTGTGGCTATCTAAGTATTCACTATGTACTTGACATTAGGAGGACCATGTGTCTAGCCACAGTTAAATCAACTTCTTTAAATCTGTCTCTTTACTGTAGATGAATGGTAAGATAAATACTAAAGAAATATACATTAGGGTCATTTTACCTTGTGATTTTTCAAAGCTGACACCTTTTTAGATTTTCTCATGAATCCGTTATTGTCTATGATGTAACCACCTAAATGTTTTTTGCTTAAATCAATCTATAGAAATCATAATCCTTGATGAGTATTGCCTTATTATGGTGTCCTGTTATGGTAGCACATTATTTTAACTTATGGAGAAATACTAGTGTAAACTTTATGATCATAACAATGAAAGCAAAAATAATGATGGGTAAAAATTACAGCAAGCATCTGGTCTAATTGTGTGATTGATCATTATTAATAGGACCTTGTTTAAAATACCAAAATGCTGGCATGAGCCAAAAAATTAATGACATTAAAAGCAATTAACATCATCACTCTGTCAGGTTCATTTACTGCTCATCACACCAATTCATTAATCACTTGTCTTCTGTTCAAGATTTCCAAAACAATAAACATTATGCTTTTGATCCACTATGTCTTATCACATCGATTAGAGAAGCCATGTCAGAATACATTGTGCAACTTTGTTCTGATTTCATCCAGCTCTCCATTAAATGCATATACATTCCACAGGAGCTCAGGATATGGAATGCACTGCAGTCATATTTTAGCTGTTTTGCCCAAAAGACTTGTGTATTCTTGTGTTCCCTTGTTTACACATTGCATTCATTATTGTTAACTTTGTCCTCGTGCTGTAAGTGAACATGTCTTCTAAGAAAATGGAAGAAACTGAGAATAAGGTAAGTGTGCCTAAGATGCCAAGACAAGTTCACCTCATACATTAGAAGAAAAGGTAGAGCTGATAAATTGTGTTCAGACAAGTGAGCACATGAAATGAATGAGTTTTGTTATGCATCCCCATCAATGGTGCGTATTCTATTTTATGTGAGCAAAAAGGAAGTCATGAAAGTGTTCTTGGTAGCGGAAGGCTTCACAGTGTTACTCAAGTATGGAGGGATGTTCTTGAAGCAGCTTTTGCAGATACTGACGTACACTGTAGGATACCTCTGAGGACAGTGATGCAGCAGAAAGCGTTGAGTATATGAAGAAGAAGGCATCTGATTAGGGACATGATTTGGCAGAGCTCAGTTTCAAAGTAGCTCCAAGATGGTTTGAGAAGTTTAGGAACCATGAAAGCATGAGGTAGCAGCCAGCACCAACAGCAAGGCTGCAGTAGTCTTTCCCAGTGATCTTCAGTAAACAACAAAAATTTAGCAAAGTAACTAATTTTCACTCTTGACAAAATTTGGTTGCTTTGGTTAACAATTGCCGTGTTGTACATTCATTTTAGAAGATGAGAAAAAAAATTCCATCCAGGACAGAATGACACTATTTTTAAGTGAAAATTGTCTCGGTAATATTAATCTTAAACCTTTGCTGGTGTTTCATCACTCTAAAAACCCCAGGGTTTTGATGTGTTGCAAAGACTGGTTGATGAAGATATTCATTGGCTGCAGGAGATGCTATCTGTCATCATTTGTCAAAGAATACCGAAGAAGTAGAATCTTGTAAAAAGAAAAAAAAAGTCTATCTTGATAATTAGTGCTCCAAGACATCTTTATGGTGTTGTTAATTCCAGAGACTGTATCTGTGTGTTCTTTTTCTGCTTCACAAAACCACATTGTAATTGCAGCCTGTGGACCAAGGAGTCAATGTAATATTCCAAATGTAATTGGATTTGCAGTGTCTAGCAATGGTTGCTCATGCAGATGACACAGCTTTGAAGGGCAGATGGAAGAATTTTGACAAAAAGGTACTCAAATTCAGTCATGTAGAAATGCGTCACATCAAACAACAAATGAAGTATAAATTAACCTGGTCTCGCAAGTTGACATTGACGTATTTTTCATCCCTTCTCTGCGATTACAACTTCAGACGATGGTTCACGTCCATCTGCTTGAGTCTGGCTCCGAATGAACAGCTCTGTGCACAAGCTTATCCAGTGTTACTGGATCATTTTCACACTTAATCAGGAAGGGAAGCTGCCTAGGAAGAACGGATGAGAAGGTGGCCTGAGCCGGCTGTGGTGACCCTCATATCTGCGCAAATGTCATAGGCTCACGGTGGCCATTTTCCAGCCAGATCTATCACAGTTGCAAAGGCAAAGTGGCAGGGTAGTGTAAAGGTCTGTGATAGGGGAGGGCCCTGTTCCTTCCTGCCTTTTCTCCCTCCGTCTCAAAGCTCATCCTGTTGACAGCTGTCTCAGGGGATGATGCTGATGCATCCTGTCACTGAGTGATCTCACTAGGGAATATGGACATCCCAGGGATTCCAGGTGTTAGAATCCCCTGCTCAAGTTATCTGAGGGAAACTAAAAAGTACAATCATGTAGAATCAAAATCTTAGCATCTGCACTTCAGAGTTTTCAGTTTGCCTGCTCTTTATACTGAATGCTCTTGTCTATAAATATTAATGTGTACTTGTGTAATACCTGTTATATATTTTGAAGCTTGTGTACATTTGGTACAAGCTGATGTAATGTAACATTTGACTGGTACTGTACTCAGTGACTGGATGCTGGCTGTGAGGGACAGAAACAACGAGGTAAATATGGGCTCAGTACACATTATGAACCAATCGGCAATGCTTCTTGTAGAGAATCGGCCAATGAGAGAATGTGTCTGTTGTCTTCACTGTCAGCAGGTGTGGTTCCTGATTGGTGTTTGGTACTCATGACATGTTTACATTAGGAAGTATATTACAATGTATACAATAAATAGCTAGGTTTATATTAGTGTCTACAGGCGGCATGGTGGTGTGGTGGTTCGTGCTGTTGCCTCGCACCTCCAGGCTTGGGGTTCAATGCTTGTCTCGAGTCTGTGTGTGTGGGGTTTGCATGTTCTCCCCATGGAGTTTGCATCTCGGGGTTCTCTTGTTTCCTTTAACAGTCCAAAGACATGCAGGTTCGGTTGAATGGTGTCTCCAAATTGCCCATAGTGTGTGTTTTTCCTGTGGTGGGTTGGCACCCTGCCCAGGGTGCACCCTGCCCTGTGCCTCTTGGGATGGGCTCCAGGCTTCCTGTGACCCTGAATTGGATAAGCAGTATAGAGAATGGATGCATATTAGTGTCTGTGACAAGCTAAGAAAAAAAGTGTCAATGTAAACAGAACACTTTCATTGAAGGGCTACTATAAACAGATGTGTGCATAATTGTTCCAGTGAAGCTATCAAATTCATTCTCAATAATGATGCAAAAATCATCTTTCTTCAGTTGCATTCCCTATGAGGAACACTGTAACATCTTCATATAAATTTCAGATTTTCATTGGTGGCAGCATAACATGTGCATAGAGAGAGAGAAGGGGGGGGGGAGAGAGAGAGAGAGAGAGAGAGAGAGAGCGAGAGAGAGAGCGAGATTGATTTCTTTTTTGATGAAATGCTGTTCTGTTGTAAGACTAAGTATGGCATGTGAATGAAGTTGTTGTTTAATGACCCAGGGAGTGTTTTCTGCTCAAGCAATTTTTATTTTGGCATATAGATTTTGTGCAATACATTTTCTTCACTGCATTCCTGACCATAATATATACAGTGGCACATAGTGTCCTTATCATTTCTTCTTTCCCTTGTAGACGTAGTTCATGAATGTATTTTGCAAATGTGTACCAGGAGCTGATATAGAGTAGTAGTATCCTGTAACTCCTGCTAAAATGTGAGTTGAGAACCATCACACACTTTGGGCCTCATTCACCAACCATTCTTGAAAACCTGCTTGTCCAGTTTTCATGAAGAGTCTGACTGTCACATATAGAACAAGTGGGAAATGGAGATGAGGGAAGATGTACTTGTCAGAGCGGGTGTATTACCGGAAAACAAAGTCCAAAAGATAAACATGGGGAACGTGGCTGAAGACTCAACAAAGGGCAAAAAGACATGAGACCAGGAACTCAGAAGGGAACAGAACACAAGTACAAAAAAAGGGTCAATGAGAATAACAGACATGAGCATACGGAATGTTACACCGAGAAACACAAGCATAGGTGGAACAACCAGCAAAGAGAAGGGGAAACTCAGACATAGTGCACAGCAGATCCATCACCAGGTGTGAACACTACAACAATTAGACAGAAACAGGCAGCGTAACAAGGAGATGAGACCTGACAACAAGGGGGCGTGGTCACACAGACACACCATGACACAGAAAGAACGGAATCTTCGCACACAGGTGGGTGTACTTCTCTTTCACCCATGCTAATTAAGAACAGCTGGCACATGCTTTCAGTTTACGAGAACACAGGATTCATCAGTATAACAACACATTAACGATTAGATCTGTGGTTTAACAACACGTCATGAATCTGACTTAGACTTCTTAGGGCTTTTCTCAAGAACAAGTTTACGATATTACCTGGATAATGCTGATGATGCTCATCACTTATACTGTAAGTAAGCGAATGTTTAGCATCCGTTCCTCTGTGAGGGTTATACCTGTGTGGTATGTCATGTGGTCTATCAAATATGTCACCTTGTTTGGTGATGCTGCATCATGTCCTGTCCTGTTTTATGGTGACCTCGAATCCCAGTATGTGAAATCCACCATGTCTGGTACCAGAGGCCTGTTAGCCACGGTGGATGTCTTTGGGGATACAGCCTTCCT
This sequence comes from Chitala chitala, assembly GCA_025773905.1. Lineage (NCBI taxonomy): Eukaryota > Metazoa > Chordata > Actinopteri > Osteoglossiformes > Notopteridae > Chitala > Chitala chitala. The sequence goes on along the minus strand of JABJVR010000095.1, from coordinate 4,937,939 downwards.
GCATGTGTTGCTACTATAGATGAGAGGAAAAAATACTGCCACAGGCTAGGATTTTACTTACCCAAGATGCAAATTTAAATTTAAAATATGTGCAGACAGCACACCTGGCACATATAATTGGTCTGTGCATGATTGTCGTGGAGACGTGTACTGAGGTCAACACACTGGTGGACTGGAATCCCTGTAGTTATCCTGTAGTTAAACTTTAGTTAACTTGCCTTCCCATTGCACGTGGCAATTTTAATATCCAGAGACAGACTGGACCAGGTTGATGATTTCAATGGCAGCATTGAAATTCCTTTGATTACAAAACGGAAAATTTTAAAATGCAGAGAAAAGAGAATGCAACATTTATCTATTCAATGTCAAGAAATGTGATCGAGAGCTATATGTGTAATCTTAGCGATAAATATGAGACATTTTTAATGTACAGCTGTGTCCTATTACTCATACTCCAACACTCATGTAAATGTCTATAAACCTCTATGACAAAATTACATTACGTAGTTATTCCATTGTTACATGTTATCATGGTTTGCACTGAAACACATAATATATGATAAATGAGCTTGAAGACAATGAAAGACAAAGTCTTTGTATCAATAAGCAATCAGCGATAGCCAAAAAGAAAAAAAAAGCATATTTTTAGAGTAGGCAGAGACATGGCTTATGCTGATTGCAATTGTCTGCTGAAATAGATATGGGAGTGCTGTAACTATTACTTATAATTAAGGCTGAAACAAAAAGAGGAGCAGGGAAAATTACACATAATGACACTAACACTTTCTGATGGTGCACGCGTGTAAATGCACTGGTCATGTGATTTCTTTCACTTGCACAGAGATTTTAATAAATTATTTCCAAGTGAGTGTTTAATACATGCACCACATGACTGACTGGAAAATAGGTTTCTGCTTCGGTTTGACCTCGGATTTGTACGTTTTTTTTCTCTTTGTTTCCTCTAGATAATGTGGTTTAGACTCCTTTCAGTTTAATGTTGTCATTGTTAGCACTCTGGCACGTGACACTGACCTTGGTGGTGTTCTGGGACGGGGGTGGATTTGGGGAGCTCTGCGCCCGCTTTGCGGGTCACGCGGCCCTCTTGGTGGGCCCTGACGGGTGTGAGATCAGCCAGGATCGTGCTGTTTCAGCCATCTGCCTCAAATGCTGATCACAGACTGAAGCCAGTGCCCTCACCCTGGGGTGTGTGCTGTGGCCTTACCCTGCCAGGAGGGGGAGCTGGATGCCCATTATGCAAAGGAGCGTACCCTTTAGTCTTTCACCAAAAGCTTTGCCAGATATATGCAAATACTCTCTGAATTTTCAAAGAGAACATCATATATAATTTACACGCCGCAATAGCATACAAATTCAAAGATTGTTATGAATTTAATATCTCACTGGAATAGCATACAATTTCAAGTGCCCTACTTACAATGTTTTGCAGCTAAAAAAGAACATAATGCTATAAATATTAAAGGAACAACATCATGCGTTCTCTTACCTCTCCACAGGCAGAAGAGAAGGCAAACATGTCTGTGTAACACCCAGAGGAGAAGTTACATATGTGTGTTCTGTCTAACACTGAGCTAATGAGACTAATGCAGTAGTTATTCATAATAACAAACAAAAAGAATAACACTTCACATTTTACCAAACGCTTCTGTATTGTACTATATGCTATTCATGCCATGCTGTACTTGCCTGGTGGAACATAATTAAGCTGCTCAGTGTATGAGTGCTGCATCAGAATTCACTGCAAACCGATCCAATCTAAAGTTATCTTGAAGTGTATAATAACGAGAAGAATGCCAAATGATCAAAGTGATAAACACTCTATAGACAGGCATCAGATATGATAGTACCATAACATCCCTCTAATAGAGTATTAGTAAGGAATTATTTTCTGACTTTGCAGTTTTTCTGATCTTATTACGGACATTTTATTTATGTTTTACTTTGTGGAGTGGAGATAAAATCAATTTACTGGAGAAGCAGTTCTTTGAAAAGAAGAGTCTTGTGATTTTACGTAACTACTTACAATGTTTTTACCATTAGGTGGATCTAATGAGGTTTTCATGCAATCAAAATAGCAGTTTTATTTCTTTCTTAATATATATATATATATATATATATATATATACACACACACACACACACACACACACACACACACACACACATACACACACACACACACACACACACACACACGAGTCTAAAGCCCCTGAACATAATCAAGTGATTAAAATGGTTTTTGGCTAAATAACTGTTTCTAAGAAAAATGAAGATTAACCAAAAATAATATAATTTAATAATCATTTCACTTTATGTAATCTTACTGTTACAAAACCTGTCCCCAGAAGTATTGCACAGTGGCGTTTAAACCGTAGAAGTAATGGAAGGCAATTTTAAGGAGAAGCTGCCTTCATTGTGAATACCATGAGCTATGGATAGGTGCATGACAGTGAAAAATGGACTGCTGTATTTCAGTGATTGATGGGACAGGTTCTCAGCTCAGAGCTGTGGATAAAGATTAAAGTGAACAGGTTCAGGAGAATGCAGCCCAGCGAAGCATGACAGTGAGTGCAGGTGGGCGTCTCCCCACGTCCCATCCACGGCTTTCTTACACTCGATTCTCAGCTGCTGGCGTTTCTGTTGGAGGGCAAATGGTGACAGCATTGCTAGAGTCACGCCACTTCCTGTGTGGAAAAAGGCAGTGACCTCAAGTTTGTCACGTACAGGTGACACTGGTGAATCACCTAATGTTTTCTACATTTCTACCACTGTGTAGATCTGGTAATTTAAAAAGACTTGGGGATGGGGGATAGTCAAATTGTTTTAAACCTGAATGTTTACAAAGAATAAAGGCACATTGTATTTTGCTCCTTCTGCATAATTGTTCATATACATAAGAGTACACAAGATGGCTCTATGTTTAAGCAGGATGTGGAATTTGCATAATCTTGTAGATTTCAGCTGTTGTGCAGGTTCTTCGCTTCCCACGTCCAGGTGAGAGAGCTACGGTACATTTGAATTTGTAACTGTACGGTGCAGCTATTGTGTGTGCATTTCTTTGTGTGTGTGTTAGCATCCTTCATAATGTTGGATTGTCATCATGATGACACACTGTTTTGCACTGTTTGCTGGGTTAAGCTCCATAGTCCCGTGACATTAAAGTTGATGAGCAGTTTGACCACAAATAACCAAATAAAAATACCTACAACCAGGGTCTACAATGGAGCCAAACATTTACAATATCATGAAGTAAGCTTTCAGAGAACAGACCCTGCCCTATTGTATTATGAAGGTGTCTTCTTGCGCATTTTCCCATCTGTCACCATGGAATCAGCCCACAGATTCAGTGTAATTTCAGATCTCTGTGGAGCAGTCGCAAATCTGGCAACCACTCCCTCCCTCCCACTGCAACAACCAAACTCACACCCTCAGCCGGGCTGGATCCCTCCAGGAAGTGATTCCAAAATCTCATGGGCTGTGCTTGTGAAAGCAAATGTAAGGCAAAAACCCAACCTAGCAAACTGGACCTTCAGGTTATGTCCACCACCAGCGCCCTTAAATGCCTGACTCTACTGGCAACAGAACTTTGGAAATAACAGCTGAAAAAAAGGAGGTTGTCAAACACCATTTGTAACTGAGCCACCAATTTTTTGAATGCCAGCTATTTGATGAATAATTATTTTTTGTGTTATAATCATGTCTTTTCTCACTTCACAAAGTTTACCTTGTACATGTTGATAAATGATTAACCACCAGCGCATCTTCAACATTGTAGTCTGTTTTGAGTTACAAGACAAGACAGCGAACAGGATGAGATCAGTCAAACCTGCTTGACAAGTAATCATATAATGTGACAAATGTCTTAATGTGTTGCATAATACATGAAAATACAAATAACCACATCAAAGATAAAAAATTCATAAAATGCAGGCTAGCTAGACAAATTAAATAAGCAATTCTATGTAATATTTATGTAATAAAAATGCATGAATATTTAAATATGTGTGTGTAAGATTAACATAGACTAATATTTGGTGATGCATTTAACACATTTTGGATAACATTAGGTTTAAAAGGTAGAAGCTGATACAAAATACTCAGGGCATCTTTCCTTAATGTCAGCGATAAAGAGGGTCTCCTTCAGTAACATTACACTTGTCAATTTACATTTATTTTGTTAAATAATACAATAAATATACTACAAAGTAACATCCGGTTTGGTCTGACTTACAATATAATCTTCCTCTCTGCCTTTCACAATTGACAGGTTTGCTCAGTTAGCAGCTTAAAACATACGTACGAAAAATGGTCAAATATTGTCAATCTAAATTACAACAAGAGGAAAAAAATTACAGTTCATGCATACAGGTTTTTAATGCTTTAAAAAATATACAAGATGCACAACTCAGAAGAGCAGAAGGCCACAGTAAATTTGAATTTATTGACATAATCACCAATATATCTTCTGTTCTTTCTTACACAGGTTTGACAAGACCTTAAAAACAAATGACAAACAAAACAAAAAAGGAAAAAAAAAAACAGAAAACAGCTAAAATGACAGCATGGCTGATGACTTAGAACAAAAAGAACTGAAATGTGTCTACTTACAGCCAAACAATAAACTGGACCTCCTGCATCAATGTGTCAGTATTCTGTAGGTTTAGACATTTTAATAGAAATATTTCAAGTCAATATATAAAAATAGAAAAAAAGTAATTTATAATGAACGGTAATGTATGTTGTGGATGCTAAGGGTTCTACTGAAAACAGAGACTTATTATTGAAACTCATTTGCTATAGCAATGGCCAAAAAAGGGAGGAAAAACAAGTTTCTCATCTGGCTAGACCTACATACAAGTGTGGATCGCTTGGGGACGTCTTGAATAAGATGCCTATAAAACAATTAATTCCTTCTTTTGCAATTTAAAGTGAGGGAATAAATGTACTTAGTTGCTATGCACACCTGCAATTCAAGAGGCTGCATTTAACTCTGTATGTAAACATATGGAAAGAGTACCATCTTTTGTAATTTATAATTGTCTCTAAAGAGCTCGGCTGTTAGAAGCTCACTGATAACGTCAAGCAAGGATTTCGGTTGCGTAAGCCCTTTGCCAACTACTTTGGATTTCTAGTTGATTGCCACGAACCAGAAAACTCATATACAAAGTTTTCAGCAGTGTTTCAAAACTTCAAGTGAACAATATTAAAAACACACAGAGAAGACTAAATTGGAGGCAATGCGGACAGATAAACTATTGCACCTCAAATTCTCACCGAGACCATCACACAGAAAAGCTCAGCAAAAAGCATTTCAGATTTCAAAAATAGAAAACAATTGACACTTTTGCCCCAACATTTGCTCCTGCAGTATGAATTGCATAAATTAGCACCATATTCAGCAAATGTTTTTCGATATTTTTTTTGTCACAATCCAATATTGTAGTTGCATCAAAAATCATTGCAACGGTTTCATACATAGATGAGTAGATTACAAATACAAAGAAAAGTACTGTTCCCACGTGTGGTTGTAAGGCAGGCGTTTCTCTAAGTCATCATATATACAAGGAGGTTCATTTTCTCATGATGGGGTTGAGATCAGGGTAATTTTAGGAACTTTTTAGGAACTAGACTTAAAAATTGAAAATGCATAGCACCTCAGACATACGTAAAATAGCACCTATATCTCTTTTTCCCATTACAAGGTAAAACCCCTTTTCCATATAACCTCAAACTGTACTTTCAAAAAGGCAAATATGGGTATTCTGAAAAAAAGGAAAGCTTTAATCACGCTTAATTAAAATCTACAACCAATCTAGAAAGAACAGGTATTTTACAATCATAAAATGCAGTACCCCAACTGTTCGTGATTTATATAGAAAATTAACTTTTCCAATTATAGCAACATGCACCTTTCTAATTACAAAGTTGTGCTTCACAGCTGGACTAAAACTGAACTATTTTCACATCCAATTATGTTCTCTCTGGTCCATCTTTTGTTTCTATAATTATCCCTATCTTTAAAAAATTGGTTATGGTCACATGCATGTTTTGAAGCTAGAAACAATAGGCATTTCCTGAAAAAAAATACAAAACATACTTACAAACGTACAAAAATTTATTATATTTCTATATATTTTTTTTCCATATATAAGCACCATTCCAATGAACAGGTGGCCATACAGTGAAAACAAGTACAGAGAATGAAGAAATAGAAGAAAAAGAAGAACAGCCACGTGGGGCAGAGGCCACAGGAAGGCCGTCTAATGTTGGTGGCAGTTTCCGCTCTTGGACGCCTAAAGACAGGGCGGGTAGGCTTATAGCGCAGAGTTCGCTAACACTGTGAAAGGGAGAGCGCAGCGGAGAACGGGGCTAAGGAGCGGTTAGCAAACGACCAACTCGATGAGTTTCAAAACCTGCATGTGATGTTGGAGGCAGACTGAGGTTACAAGGTTGCACTTTTTCATTCTTTTATTGAATATTCATTTCCTTGTCTTGACTCTTTTATTTTTGGAAACATTGCTTTACAAATACGTAGTCTTTTTAATTGTCGAGCTGTTCGCTTTTATTTAAGTCAATTCAATATAATTACGTATACTTTATGTCACAGAACAGTGTCTCATCCGACGAAGCAGACAGGGCCCACTTCAAATCCAAATTTCTGCGTGGCTCCACCAAAATCGTTGAACATGATGTCAACAAAAGGCACTTGTTCCACCTTTGGTGTGTTGATCTCAAGTACAGTTTTCTCGTAACCCTTTTTCGACTGCAAAAACAAAGAGAGGGAGAGAAACCAATGAGTTACTTTCCGTGAAACTATTTAACCCCCTATGGATGATTTGGCTCTAGGAAACACTCCGAGTGTTTTCATTTGTTCTTTAAAGTTTCTTTACCGACCTTTGACAGATAGCCACAAGGAAGGATTTTAAAAGAAATGCTTACGATAGTTCTTTCACTGACATCTTCACTCAGTGGGAAAGAGTAAACTTCAGACACAAACGTGAATTCGAAGGCTTGTTTAAATCTCTGCAAATCACTAAAGAAGCTTCAACTTCAAGGACAAACAGGGCAAACTGAGATGAAAACAGTCCTGCTGGGCTCTTCTATTCCGTGTATTTGATTATTATTGTTGGTAGTTTCTTTGGCAGAAAAATTAAGGCACTGTACTTTATACTATGCAATAACCTGTTCACAAAAAAAAATGTTACATATTTCCTGAGAAAATTCCTGGTACACCCACCGCGCAGCCGTCCACCACAGCACGGATGTACGGGTTGTTGTCGTGAGACATTTCCTCGTCGTTGGAGCCCAGGAAGCGGATGGCCTTGTCGTAGCTGTTGAGCTCCTGGTCATGCCAGGCCACCGAATGGTAGCAGCTGTACGTGATATTCTGTCGGGCTGCGGCACTCAGCAGTCGCAGGAAGGTCATCTGTACCACGCCGATAGGGTTGCCCTCTGCGTCCGCGTAAGACAGCTGCTCAAGGAAACATGGGGAAGGAGGAGAAAGGTCTAGAAACATGCAACACGCAAGGCTTGGGCCCACCACTGTCAGCAATATGGCTGATTGATTATCCTAACAGTTCATACAGGTCTAAAGGCACTAACCCATGATAATGAGCTGTCAGTATTAGAATAGTGAAGTGTTTACTTTCCCATAACCGAACATTTCCTCTGACTTCTGCCAACTGCAGAGTGACAGTGTACTAATGTGTTCTTCTCATTCTCAGAAAGCTTTAACATATCAGAAAATTGAGGGCGGCTCACCAAAAAAAATCAAAGTCAAGGATGGCAAAGTTCACATATATTATCATATTTTAAAAGGTGCTAAATTAGGTTTTTAGCACCGTAGCATTTCTTGTATTGAACCAAAACTACCCAGGTTTCCAGCACAAATGTTTTTGCTCGACTTTTATTTTTCTTTACTTAAATTGCATCAATCTGACAATATTTAGTGTTACACGTTGCAGGTAGTGCCAAGCTATTAAGAAATATATTATCAAAGTCAACTATTACGACCAAGTTGAGTGACTTCTGGCATACATTTGATGCATTAGCGCTGGCAGTCTGCCAGTCAACAGGGAGTGGAGAAGAATGTGTAAGTGTTATTATTTACGTCCATGAAACCACTAGTGATCTGGCCAATTTTATACATGAATGAACACCGAATGAACATTCGAACATGAAAGATGCATTAAAAACAACAGATGTGAAGTGTATTTTAATATCTTTGAATTATTTTTCCAAACATCAGACACTGCTCAGGGCATGCAGGTACTGTGGTCTACATCTATCAGCTATTTGTCTTGCAAATTCATATTTCTGGTGGAGAAATCAGCGTCCATACCAACCGGTTATGTTCCTTTTGTTCCACATGGTCTTCTTCTTTCAGACAAACAAGACTTTCTAAAATATAAGCGCATGCATTGCTGCTCATATTGTAGATGTCAAAGCAACTCAAAGCAACTTTACCACAGACAGACATCCAACAAAAGCTACCATAAAAATGTTTTATCAGAGTAAATATATGTCAGTGTGTGTGTGTGTGTGTGTGTGTGTGTGTGTGTACACATACGTGCATACAATTACTTTAGGCTACACTGTAAATATATGGAGTTGTATGTCTGTCCATGTTGAATGCCTGAATGGTGGCTCAGAGCAGAGGAACCACCCTGTTTCCATGGTGACAATGCCATGACGGGCTGGGAGACCCTCCTCTGGTCTGATCTTTCCCACTCTCAGCCAACCCCCTCATGCATGGACTGAAGACAGGACAACAGGACATCAAGCCAAAGAGCACATTACCTCTTCCTCACAGCTGCATGTCAAGTATGTCTGATCACCCAGAAGCCCCAGAACAGTGACTATGTGCTTTCTGTCTCATTGCAGAAAAAAATCATTCTCCTATGATTTGGAAATACAGGGCATAGGAAACCGGAAAAAAACAATTTAATCTGATTTTGGACCAAGCCAATGGGGAAATCCTTATTTCAGTGTTTGACACTCAGGTAGACAGTAATTACAGATTCCAAAGTGTTAAATCACCTCCAAGGGTGATATTATCACAAAACGTTTACTGTAGAAACAGGAACAAATCTCATTGCTTTTTTAGTATCAATTACTTCGATTTGCAATGGACGTGAAATCCCTGTATCTACAAAACAGCCAAACACTTAGTCACTTCAACGTAAGGTCTTTCTTAATGAATAGTGGTTGAGCAGTTGCATTCAAATTAACATGTGGTTTGCGTCAAAAATCAGATGATTATATGGAATTCATCGATAATTGAAAAGACTTTCCTTCCTGGGAAGGTGTCCCATGAAAGTCTGACCCTAAATACTCTGCTCCCACTACCCACTCGGTGCAAGACACACCTGTGCTGTCTGACCATAGGTGAGCTGCGGGCAGGTGGCCGTGCAGGACACAGCAGCGCAGGGGTCAGTGGCGTGCAGTTGTACAGGCCTGGGATCGAGACCGGAGGCCTCGGCCTGCAACTTACCATGGAGCCTCGCTTGTACCGACTATACCAAGTGCCTGGCGTGTCTTTGGGCCAACGGGCCATTTTACTCTGTAAAATATAAAAGCTGTTAAGCGAAGAGTTGGAAACACGGCTGTTTGGGCTTACCAGTTTACCACGTTTGAATTCACTGAACCAGGACCCGGGACTCTCCTTTGACCAGGAATTGAGTTTAGCCTAGTATGTGGGGCGGGACAGAGAGGGAGAGAGTGTTTGTTAAAATGGGGGAACACTGCCAGGGCCCTGCGACTAAGGGCTGTGTGCTGTCAGCTCGTTAGCCGTAGACAGGTACACACAGGATGACCTTCGAGTCAGGAGCACAGAGAGTACAACTTCAGCTTCATTCAAAAATGGCCTTGAGGTGCTTTTAGAAGACAGGTAAAATACAGTGTCTTAAATATGCATGGCCAAGCAAAATGTCAGAAATACGTTTTCTTCATCCTGCGGTACCCACAAAAACTACTTACATTTTTAAATGACTTGTTACGATTTCTAACTGATGCAGTCTAGTCATTCTTCACCATTACTAGCTAAAGTTCAATCAAATCTCATCAGTGCACAAACAAATTCCACAATAGGTCAGTTTTTAGTTGTAGGATTTTTTGTGAAATAATGTAATAAAATACTGTATCTTGTGACAAGACCAGCTGCCACTTTCACACGGTAGTCACAGTAAAGTCACAGTAAAGTCACAGTAAAGCCAAAATACTTTATACCGTCATTGTGAAGCTAAGCCAATGTATGGCCCACAACAGCACGCTTTAACAACCGTGTCAGCTTTCGGACAATTTTTGCGAACATTGATATCTTGAGCGGGCAGTAGCTAACACTTCTAGTTATGCTATCTTTTGCAGAGGCAGCACGGTCTCACACATGCATCCTTTACACCACAGGCATGCAATAAATAAAAATTTATTCTGATTAATTATTTGGGAATAAAACATACAATATAATGTTATTTGCTATTCTGCAGGCCTACTTAACATCATGCGGTGTACAGAATGTACACTGCAATATGTTAGTACGCTAATATAACAAAAATGAGGGATACATTTTCGCAACGACTGCTGTAAAAAAATGCGCAAATTGTCAGCAAAAATTATTTTCAGTTAATTAAACAGCAGATAGCCTTTGGGTTATTTGCCTAACCTTAATATTACAGTTTTGCATTTAGCTTTCTTTTATAACAGCTATTTAGAAAGTCAACAAAACATTTTAGAAAAGCACAGGAATATTTCAGGTTATGTCTCAACACAGACACACTAACAACGATTTTTGCATATTAAAAATTATTAAAAGACACTGGTATAATTATTAAAAGACACTGGTATTTTTTATCTGGCCATGGGAACCAGGAGTTCAAAAGCGAGAAATTGCGTTGAAGGGGACTTGACATAAGTTATATATTCCTGCCACTGAGCTGCTGTTTGCCAGCAGTAAAATTTTCTGCCACTCCAGTAATCAACATGACCTCTCCCACGGCTGCCACAGATGTGCACAAATGTAAGGTGATCACTAGTCATGGCAGGGAGTATGCTGAGTCAAAGTTCAGCCTTCAAAGAACAGGGGATTTCACAGCGAGGCAAGTGTGATATAGAATTTGACATTACAAAACTGGGGTAGAAATCATCATAACCAACAGTTGCAATTTGTGCTGCTTCAGTGGTGTAGGGTTGCAACGTAGTGCAAGTCTATCAATATGAGAAGAAAACAACGACACCCCTTTCCTGAATATGTACACAAGACCCCCCCCACCTCCCAAGACCACTTTGTTCCCCCAAGATCACTTACCCCTTCTGACTTCTTGTCTGGGTAGATGCAGCTCTCTCCACCAGCTGTGAAATTGCAGTACACTTTGAAGGCGTCACGAGAGCACCCTTGGTTAGGGTCAATCCAGTATTCACCTGAAATAATAGAAACGAAAGCCTCATCAGTTCTCGTATTCCCCAGACCCGAAAGCACCTACTTTGCGCTCAATATTTCACAGGTTCTAAGGTGCTAAGTGAATAGCTGACGGGAAATGGCACGCGCATGACTTCTTCTTTGAGCACAGACACACGCATTCAGGTCACGCAGTGGCATAATGTATATGAGGCCGAGTTTGTATGTGGGCTCACCATCCGGAAAGTCGGGGTGGCACAGCTGCAGGTCCTTGCAGGTGCGGGCAGGGTTGTTTTGGGTGCCCAGCGGGTGCTTCATCTGCTCGATCTCTAGCTTCAAGGAGTTGAGCGAGCCAAAGATCTCCTCCATGCCGTCATCATAGTCCTTGGTGTCCACGCTGGGGTCGTCCATCATTTGACTGGCATCGATGTTTCTCCTCCTCCTCTTGGGGCTGTGGTGCATGGGCAGGGGATGGATGACGTCACCCGGGGGGCCCTATGAAAAAAAAAAGTCGACAAAAGAGCATTTCTTACTCGAGGCACGTAAAAATGCATCTCATCAAATTCAGAAGACTCTGGTCAAGGTCATGCCGATACAGATCCTTGGATGAAATTTCAGTTCAAAACATGGTTCTCAGGACTATAAATAAAATCAGTCACATAGTAAGACTGTCTTTGTGACCATACTTACAAAACCACCAAGAGTATTGCTCAATATTAAATAATTATTTCCCAGAGCCACATCCAATGCAAACATATATAAACTCAGCATACACCACCAATGACTGTAAATATAATATAGTAACTTACAGGGGGACCTGGTGGTCCAGGGGTACCTGTCTCACCCTTGGGACCTGTTGGACCCTAGACAGAAGAAGAAGAATATAGCACTTTGTAAAATTAATTTCATTCATTTTACAGATAAAAAAATGGTTCAAGTATTTTAAGGCAAATTTATCGTTTTAAACTACACAGTACTTACAGATGAACCCTTAGCACCCTTTGGACCTGGGGGGCCCTGCAAAACAAAAGGGTAGACACGATGTTGCTTAATGGCTTCAGAAGTCGTGATGAACTATCAGTTTGTTCCTACATGTACAACACGGTTATCTTCTTTGCCCACTGTGCCCATCTTTGCCCACTGTGCCCATTGTGCAGGCAATGGAAGTCACATGACAAATAAGCCTTTGGATGAATGATGCGAATAAAGAAAACCAAAGAAAAGCAGGAGATGATAAAGATCCTGATCTTATCACATGGCTGCAGTTTCTGCTGTGCTTCTCTTAGGCTGTCAGAGGCCAAGTGTCATTTATGCCACAGCTAGTGAAAACGGCATATGCCTTGGTGACTTGGATTGGTCAGCCTGGACAACAATGATTGGCTGAATGCCTTCAGGCTACTATGGTTATTGTAGCACTCAGAATTTATACTGTAGTATTATTGATGACAACATGATTTATTCATCCAGTTTAACTATCTATGCTTCTTAATTTCTGTCTGCCACTGGACACAGTGAAGAAAAATATTTTGCAGCTGCCCTACTGACATGCATGCTGGATTTATATATTTATATATATATTTTTTCTCTTACTGGTAATCCTGGAGGTCCGAGGGGACCGAGAGGACCGGCGGGACCAGCAATGCCCTGTTAAAAGTGCAGAATGAACCATTAGAAAGAGAACTAAAAAGAGATACAAATTCCAGAGAACATATGAAGGAAAGGCATTACATACATTATCTCCTTTTGGACCTGCTGACCCCTGGGGACCTGGAAGACCTCGATCACCCTTCTCTCCCTGTTCGCCTGGTGGTCCAATCAGACCAATCAGACCAGGGTGACCCTGGATGGAAAAAAAAATGAAAGTGCACCAATTATAGTTTTAATGTACATCTATATGTACATTTAAAAATTGAGGTAATGCTACTGTATTATGCTTAGGAAAAAAATAATTTTATGAATAAATAAAATAATAATAGGACTTACCTTTTCACCTTTAATACCAGTGTCTCCTTTGAGACCAGGCAACCCAGGTGGACCCTATAGTAGACACATTTACAAATTTTATAGTCTCCTCACATTCATGCAATACAGAATTACTTTAAGCAAGTCAGTCTAGCTGTCCATACCATTGGTCCAGGTGGTCCATCTGGTCCAGATGGTCCAGGAAGACCTTGTTCACCCTGCCATAGAAATTAATCTGTATATTACGTCAAATTTTTTTATTATTTACCATTAGTGATATTGTATATCACATTTTATGTCAAACCAGTCAAGAAAAACAGTCATAGTTATTACTGTAGCATCCCTAAGGAGTGAAGGATATACATTGGAGGAGTGGCCACGAAAACAGAAAGGCATTGTGGGAGAAGCATGTCATCTGTGGTGTAGGCTTGTTCCGTGTATGTTTGGGAGTGGATGTGGACTTTGTCGACATCTGAATGTTAATAACGAACTGCAGACCCATTGCTTTTCTAATGTGATATAATCAGTCACGTTTCCATTTTCCCAGTGTTCAGAGCTCTGACGTGGTTCAATCATTTAGGATGTTATAAGGGTGCAATAAAGGTGATGTTATCTGTTAAATTGCTTGTTCTGTTTGCTGTAAGAACCTAGTTGTCACATTATTAACAACATGCATTACTAACACTACAAGTTAATGTTATCTAGCACACAGTCAAAAGCAGAAACATGCAAAGACGTTTTACTTACAACTGGCCCAGGATTTCCCCTAAGACCTTCAGGTCCTGGTTTTCCAGGAGCTCCTTGTGGTCCCACGGGACCTGTCTTGCCTTGTGGCCCCTCTAGACCTGGCTCACCCTACGAAAATCCGTTACAATGTCAATGTTGTCACTGTGGTTCTTTGTGTGTGTCCAACTTGTCCAGAGGTAGTATTAAAAACCTGAGGGGAAGGAATAACATATGGCCACGTGGCCACGGCTCTGTTACCTTGGCTCCTTTTTCTCCCTGTCTTCCCTCAGGTCCAACAGCCCCAGGAGGACCCTGTGAGAGTGATGAAAATTACAACATGAATTGCAACACCCTCAGTCACAGGACATAATAGAAGAATGTGAAAACCTTAAAAGCAGTAGCCCTTACTCTCTTTCCAGGTGGACCTGTAGGACCTGATTCACCCGTAGGTCCTGGAGAACCCTAATAAAAAGGTTAAAAATAATACATACATATATGTATTGTTATTCACATAATACTGTATTAAAATGTTTATCTTAACAAGCATACTTACAGGCTGACCAGCCTCTCCATTATCTCCTTTGTCACCAGGTGGGCCATCTTGACCCTAGGAGGGACAGTTTATTAATGAATTAATTCGTACTTTTTTTCCTTCAATTACTGTTAAAGCCTATGCAAGGTAATCGTTAAATAAGGATTTCAGTTCTTTTGAACAGTTATTAATTTTTTACTTATGAACTGTAAACTCACAGGCTGACCAGGCTCTCCAGGGGGACCTGGGTCACCAGGGAAACCACTTGGACCCTGGAAGGAAAGGACTGAAATTACCACTGTTCAATACTGGCAATCAATTTAAAATGTAGTTATAACTTACTAGTTTTTTTATCGTTCACATAGGAAATTGAGATCACTAAACTATAGAAACCACATAAGTGGCTATGAATCAATGCTTCGGACAAAGGAATGAGCGAACGATCGAGCAGATAAACACAGTAAACTGTGCGACCTTGTTTAACAAACAAGCATAAGGACAGCCGCTGTGTACACCCTGCTTGATAGATCTCGATTGCTCCAGACTTACGGGACTGCCTTTAGGACCGTCATCTCCAGGAGGACCCTTTGGACCTGGGGGCCCAGCAGCACCGGGAGGGCCAGCTTCACCTTTCTCCCCCCGCTCTCCTCTGGGACCCTTAAAAATTGACAGGCAATGTGTGGCATGCTGCTCAAAACTATGAAATCAACATAACTAAATATCACGAGTCCTTTCCAGGGGATCGTTACATATAACGATAGTTACATATAAGTTCTATAACAGTATTTTGTATGCATAATCACTGTTTAACCACCAAAAGGTTCTCCGTGCTTTGTGACAACAGAAGCTTGTCAAAACAACATATAAAAAATGGCAGTGCTTCTGGTAATATGAATGGGCTATTTCAATCCTTTGTTCCTCCACTCTATTCATGAATACTTTTTTCAAATAAAATAAAACACAAACACTGATGTATTGTGATCAGGACATTGAATACCTTGATGTTTCACCTGCGTTTCACCTGTAAACTACAACAAGGAACTATCCTATTTGTACTCCTTAATTATAAATTAAACTATAAAATAAATAAACCATTGCTGCAATGGGAAATTTACGTACTGGTGGGCCACCATCTCCTGGAAGACCGGGCTCTCCAGCTTCACCTGGTTCTCCCTAAGAAAAGAAGCAGCAAGAGTGAGAGTGAATGTAAGCTTCAATTAGGCAGGTGTGCATTAAATCAGGACACTGCATCAGCGCACGTACACCATATTTCAAAGCACAAGAGACTGGAGAATACGGGCACAACAGTCCATGCCCTTGGTATTTTAACAAAAAAAGGACTAAGAGATTTCAATTCATCAAGGTGAGTCTGTTGGTGCTGAACCCAGAACAAAACGGCACCTTAAGAGACGTGGCTCTGCCGGCATAAATCTTTTGCTACTTGTCTTATTCAGTGTTCTGCTTTTGGCATTGCCTATTTTTCAGTGTCACGCAAACAGGTCTCTGTAAAGGGTATCATAAAAAATGTTTAAAATATATTTTCAGTGGACATGAGGCATTCTGCTGTATTATCAGGACTGGTGGTGTTTCAGTCTCTGTTTTTTATTTTTATTTTATCCTATCTGTATGAACCCATTAAAATGACATTTTCCTAATATCTTGCTTAAAAACTGTAATATTAATGAGAACCAGCACAAAGGCAATGACAAAATAATTAATAATATAAAAGCGAAAACAGGGTTAATATAGGAAATGTGAAGATAAAAAGGCAGATTAAAATACAAAACACAATCAATAGTGGCCTGGTGGCTCAATGAGTAGAACATCAAGTTGGGATGCAGACGTCTCTCAGTTTGAATCCTAGCCCAGCCAGTAGTTTCCTTGAGCAAGACACTCAAATGCTAGCTCCCTGGGTGCCACATGTGGCTGGCTACCCAATGCTCCCCTCAGGGGATGGGTTAATTGCAGAGAAGTAATTTCCCTGTGATTATCAAAGTACTATAAGGAAATAAATACACTGGGCTAAATTTTATAAAAGAAGATAAAAACGCAACATTCTGAGTGTTATGTGCTGCGATCAGAACCGAGTATGCAGCACAGTCCATCAGCAGGTACGTATATAAGTGCACTCATTGTGTTGTCGAAATCGATGAGCCGTTTCATCAGAGCAGGACAGAGTTCACACGCAACTCGAAACATGCTGAGAATATTGCGGAGGACATTAAAAAGTACATTCACATGAATTTTGTAAATTAAGCAAGTTAATTGAAAAGGATTTGCAAAATCTTTGGCAAATCACTATATCGAAGCATACAGAATCGAACCGGTTGTTTGCGACTATTTCGTCACTGAGCTACGACATTAAATACGTATGTATGGGATCAGACCTGCTGTTAACATGTACTGCCTCTGTATATTATCACATGTACTCTGCTCAGTACTCAGCTGAATCCTAAAAATCATTACTGTAATAATTAATTAACAACAGAAGTTGAAAACAAATTTGATCAGCTTTCATGAAAAATATTTAGATGCCATTTAAGAGCAAACCATCTTCAATCCTAACTATTATGGGTTGTGGTGGTACGGCATGATATGGGATTATCCTTACCTTTTCTCCCACCGGTCCAGGGTTTCCGATACCACCAGGAGGGCCCTGGGGGCCGTCTGCTCCTGGGGGTCCCGATGGTCCTCTTGGGCCAGGAGGTCCAG
Organism: Chitala chitala; assembly: GCA_025773905.1. Lineage (NCBI taxonomy): Eukaryota > Metazoa > Chordata > Actinopteri > Osteoglossiformes > Notopteridae > Chitala > Chitala chitala. The sequence goes on along the minus strand of JABJVR010000095.1, from coordinate 4,920,597 downwards.
GTGGACCCTGGAAGAGAACATCGAAGCATCATATGCATGGGACGGCCTTTAGATGTTGATAAATAATGACTGATCCAATGCAGGAATAGGCTCAGTTCGGTGAACCCTACCAGCTGACCAACATCTCCTGTTTCACCTTTTTCACCCGCTGGTCCAGGTAGTCCCTGTTAAACACAATGCATGCTTTTGAACAAAAAGCAGGTATTATATGCGTTGATATTTCAGTCTGAATTAAGATTAAATTAAATCTTGACTAGCTATGCTCAGCACAGCCTTGACTACGTCTGCATGCACTAACCTGAAGGCCAACTGGACCTGGAGGTCCAGGAAACCCTCTGGGTCCTTCGTCACCTTTCTGACCAAACAGACCCTGTTGTCCTCTGGGTCCAGGCTCTCCATCAGCTCCCTAAAAATAATGATCAGCTCTATTATTCAGGGGTAAAATAGAGTAAGAGACATCAAAGAAGAGAGTAAATGAACATCAACTTCAGATTCAAAGTGGGGGACCAAGAAACTTACAGGAGGACCGGGTTGTCCTATCGGACCTTGAGGGCCATTGGGACCAGGTGGACCCTAATAATGACAACACTGTGGTGAGTCGTAGTGTCAGCTACAGAGCTGGCTTCAGTTTCATATTTTCAGTAGTGCAGTCGAGGTACCAAAATCAACAACAAACAGAAGAAATGTCGGAGGCAAAGCTACACAACTCACATGTTCTCCCTTGTCACCTTTACTCCCCTTCTGTCCCGGCTCACCAATTTCACCCTGGTGAAAACAAACACACAGGTGATGCCGCATGTCATGCAGCCCTGCCTTTAACACTAAATACCAAAGGTTAGTGAATGGTTATTGTATTTATTTTTTACAAGATATTAATAAGTTACTATTTCAATTTCAAATAAAGGGTTGGAGTAAAAAAAACTAAATGTATTTGCCTAAAATAAAACAGTGTAAATTTAATTAATCTCAGCTTCCACTAAAAATGATGAGTCAGTAACAGCTCCTAACACCAAAAGGCAGTATTTTGCATAACTGTCTTTTCACACTCTCATTGTAGGACATTCATTTGCATTTTGCAATATTTACAGCTGATTGTTTAAAAGCTGACATTTGTCAACCTTGTTCCTCTGACAACTGCAGAGAACCATCCGTGATTGACTTAACATTAGAGTGTGAATTCTGAATGCGATTACATTATGACAGACTGTGAATTTGGACCAAAAACTGTCCTGACAATCAGTCTGTTTCCCCACCTGTGACTGTGGACACCTTATGTAAAAATGAGCCAGTCATCAATGACACTTCAGAAAGAAGCTTGATAATACAGACAGAACAAAGGTAGAATCGTAACTTTTGTAGATCTTTAGCTTCTTAAAAGACCATGATAAAAACTTTGTGATCTTCAGGATTCATTTTTGTGTTGCAAGCAATAATAGAGATGAGTATCAATGCATCATGTTACCTGAATGTAGTGAATTTCAATCTGTAATTCATACCTTTCCAAGTCAGTCTGTGTAACTGTTAAATCTAAATCTAAATCTAAACTTTACTCAAGTGTATAAGTGTAGTTTAGTGATGTGATACTGGGATACTCTTCGTCAGCATACAGTATACCAAATGAAATATTCCTTAACAAAATTAATAACTGTCTGTTCATCTAAAATATTAAAAGGTCGACATATTCAGACATTGCTCTGAAGTAAAGAAAAAAAACCTGTATAAATGCCCTTTTGTAACATAGCAACACTTTCTCCATTAGTTTCACTGAATGCTAATGTAAAATAACTATTGTACTTCTGAAACGCAAAAATATTCCCTTACCAGCATTGACAGTCCTTGCTGCTACATATACACACAACCTGCGGCTTTTCCATTTATTTTTTTACCTTATCTCCATCTTCTCCAGGAGGCCCAAGAGGACCAGCAGGACCAGGGAGACCAACTGGGCCTTGGATGCCGTCTCTCCCAGCAGGCCCTTGAGGTCCTTTCTCACCCTGTAAGACAGGTTTGGACTCTGAGGCAGGTGGCACTCTTGCTGTGGTGGTAATTAGCTGTGCACACTGAAAAGACTAAACGATCACATGCTAGACGCCCAACAAGGAGAATAACAGTCCCACATTAGCAACTGGAACTAAAAGCACAGTTCCTGAATACCTTAACAGTAGGCAAATCTTTGTACAGAATGAAAGACTGACTGCAATTAGGGAAAATGCCCAAAAGGTAGTAAAAGAAGGCGAGTGAAATGAGAATATTGATTGTTGAATGGCCTGGTGGCTCAATGGGTAGAACATCAGGCTGGGATGCAGAAGTCTGAATCCCAGCCCAGCCACCAGGTGTGTCCTTGAGCAAAACACCCAGCACTACCTCACTGTAACCTGCATGTGAAATACATTTGGATAAAAGCGTCTGCCAAATGAATAAATGTAAATGAATGCAAAACGCCAAAGCACCCCAGATCACTGAATTGTGACCAGCCCTCCTTACCGGTCCTCCCTTCTCTCCAGCTGGACCTGGAGGTCCTTGTGGTCCCGGACGGCCTGGGAGACCAGTGGGCCCAGCAGGGCCGGCAGGACCTCGCTCACCTGGAGAGCCCTGAACGTAAAAAAAAGGATTGGTTGATATTATGTTGGCAAAAGGTTAGTGATGTCACTGAGAGTGGCAATTATAAGATAATCCCGACTCTTTGCCTTTAAGATGCATGACTCGTCTTCAACGGCTTGATGTTAAAAGTCGCCTCCATCTTAGAAATTTACTGCAATAATGTATCATCTTATCGATATAAAAAGGCATGTGTCACAGTAAGTAACATGCAGGAAAGTAAAAGCATTCTTGTGAACTTACAGCAGGACCTGGCGGGCCACTAGGTCCTTCATTCCCCTTTAAACCAGGAGCTCCCTGAGGCGAAAAAAAAAGTTAGGCTTTGAAAATCAAACACCTTCTTTGAAATTCAAGCACCGTATACAAGCCCTTTCTCACAAGCCCTCTGCTGTACAACACACCTTGTATTTTGTATTGTGTCACACCTTAGACCCTAGTATACATAGAATGGTGAATCTATAATGCACTTTTAACTAATAAAAATAAAGAGAGATCAATCAGTTATATCAATCAATCAGTTGTACCATTCGTTTACATTTTGTATTACTTATATAACTGTGCAGACCAATTTCAATTAAAATATCACTTTAATCATAATGGGGGTACTTATCTATAAGTAATAACATTGTACTTACAACAGGACCGGGATGGCCTCGTTCTCCTGGAAATCCTCTGAGACCTGGGGGGCCATCTTTACCTGCAGGACCTGCAGGACCAGGGTCACCCTATAGACAAAATGAGGTCACCATTATCTCACCAAAGAAGATCCACTGTCAAAGTTGTCATAATGTCATCTGTTGTTTTGCCTGTTATAAAGCACACATGCAAAATTGCTGACATCTCAAGAAATTCTGTTTGTTAAAATGCTCACCTTGGCTCCTTCTTTCCCAGCTGCTCCAGGGAGACCCTGCTCACCAGGGGGTCCTGGAGGTCCAGGGTGACCACGTTCTCCCATGGGTCCAGTTTCGCCTGTTGGACCCTAGACATGCAAGGAAATAGTAACATCTAAGTTGTGGTACTTTAGGGTTCAAAGTTCAAGCTCTTTGCTTTTACACAAATCAGTTTAATTAAAATAAAATGGCATCAAAACTTTCAAAATTTTAAAAAGCAAAAAGGAACAAAAAAAGACCTAAATAATTTCTATGTTTATCTAGAGTCAACTGATCTCTTAATTAATAAGGGCTTCATAGGCATATGTAGAAAATAAGATGTCAAAGTTACAATTAATTTTAATTGAAACAAAAAGTTATCACAATCAGCACCTTTTAAGGAGGAGAGTGTGGTGATTAGCCCTTGTTATATTTGTTCCATACCTGTTTATGTTTGTTGTAGCAAGAACCAAAGAAAGTTTGCTTTCAAAAATTCGAGAACAACATATAATTTACTTTTGAATGTTTACAACCAGACCAGACCAGAGATATGGTCTAAGTGTCTCACCTGAGGTCCTACCACACCAGGTGGACCAGGAGGTCCAGTCTTGCCTTGGAAGCCCTGTGTAGAGAGAAGATGACATGAACATTCAAAGCAACAATCGAGATCAGGATGATAGCACAATGATGTTTCTAAACGTAGTCAAGTTTATGGTGTCATAGATTATGAAATGCCCTTCCCATCCAGGTAAAATCTAAGAGATTTAGATACTAAAGGTATGACCCCCTTCTTTAGCTTTTAATTAGATTGTTTTAGGTTGTATTCCATTGAGATCAATAGAATATGGTGATGCTCACCGTTTCACCTCTCTGCCCTGGGTGCCCTGGCAATCCATCTTTTCCAGGTGGACCCTGAAAGACACATAAGAAAACAAATTACATGAACCAGTATCACAACAGATGATATACTGAGGAGTGAACACATATAAAGTAACTCAACAAACCTTAAAAGAAAATCAAAGAAGTTAAAAGAAACATATTATTTAACTTACAGGTGGACCTTTTGGTCCTGGGAATCCAGTTGGTCCTTGAGGTCCAGGAAGCCCCTGGGAAACAAACCAGTATCACCAGAGAGGAATACTTCACAATACTGAACATTTCTCCAACACTACTATTACAATTACTAAGCCTAATTAAAAGTGAATAAATAAAAAATTGTGATAATGCTTTGTTACATTTTCAAATTTGATTTCTATATACTTACTTCACCTATGTTGTTATCATGCGGTATTTTTAGATTATAGTCCTTACCCGTTCACCTGGTGGTCCTGGGGGTCCATCACCTCCTGCAGTTCCCTGTGGAATTAAAGAGATTGTTGACAATGCACCATGCATTAACTAATGTTATCAACAACAGGATAAACTGCTCAGGAGTTTACCTTTGGGCCTGCCTTTCCAGTTGGACCTCTTGGACCTCTCTCTCCTCTGGGGCCCTGGAAGACAAGGAAAATGCTATTATATTTCACATATTTGACCATTTCAGTTTTTATCTCTATAAAATTGCATGCTTGCTTCAGATTGCAATCAAGGCTACTCACTGTTGGTCCTCTCTGTCCACGAGGACCCGGTTTCCCTGATGTTCCCTGAAGATACCCAGAACAATGAATGAACTTCACTGTGATTTTCAAGGTGAGAACACTAAAGTGTATGACTTGATGAAAGTATTGCATCATAAAGGCTCTTTAGAGAAATTACATCATTTGAAGGTAACTAAACACTTAATGGTCACAGTGGAAACAAAATTTCTCATTCAGTCAGTATCCTAACCACTTAGTTCTGGTGAGTGTTGCCTGGCAGCCTGAAGCCCATAGGGCGCAGGGCAGGGGACACCCAGGGCAGGGCGCCAACCCACCACAGGGCACACACACACTATGGGCAATTTG
>JABJVR010000095.1:4883863-4915087 GCA_025773905.1 Chitala chitala | reverse complement strand
CCCCCCCCCCCCCCCCCCCCCCCCCCCCCCCCCCCCCCCCCCCCCCCCCCCCCCCCCCCCCCCCCCCCCCAACGACGCCTCCAAACTAGTTAGTAACTACTAAACAGTGACTGTGAATGTTCTCCTCACTCATCCCTGTAGAAGGTATCTAATTTATCCTCATGACTGTACTCATGTCTTCATTACTTTGAAACTGCCGCGGTAGGGGGTAACCGTAATTTACACGAATCCATCGATGGGAAACTGCGGTCTCAGTGCGTTCAAGCCATACTGCTGCGTTCAGGATCTCCTGCACGCTGCTCGCTCGTCAACCCTGTCCTGTTAGCCGCCTCGTGGATGGTGCTTTCGTGCATTTTCTTCCACAAGGAGGCAGACTTTTTTTGTTCTTGTCTCCAACAGTTACACAGCATCTTCCTCACTGCACAAGCCAAAACCAGAACTTGGCAAGTCCAGTACCGTTTTCTTATGATGGAAACCTGAAATCAAACATGGATTGTTCAGACTTGATCCTTCAAGTGTGAAACCTTCTGTTTACCATTTGCTGGAATGAGCAGTATAAAGCAGGGTGTTTACGTTCTTTATTACGATTTCTGAGTGTATAACCTGTTTAAAAACTGGCATTTCTGTATTAAAGCTTCTTTTTCTCAGGTTCTGTATTATGGCTTCTTTTTTCCTACCAAAGTGTTGGGTAGGTGTAAAATTATTAATAGTGACTAAATGTCGCTTAGCGGCCTAGTGGCTCAATGGGTAGAACAACAGGCTGAGCTGTGGCTGTCTCCCAGCTGGAGTCCCAGCCCAGCCGCCAGCCGTTTCCTTGAGCAAGACGCTTGGCGCTAGCTCCTTAGGTGCTGTATGTGGCTGGCTGCCTAGTGCTTCCATCAGAGGATGGGTTAAATGCAAAGTAATTTACCTTTGGGATTAATAAATTACTATAAAAAATAAATCACTAGCAAAGAGATTAGTGGGTGAGACAGCTTGTATCACTGGGCATGCCCACGCAAGGCTTATGGCAAGGTCATGTGATAAGGCATTTTAGTTTTAGTTAAATATAAAAGAGGCAAGGACTAGACTCGTCCAGAGCAAAATTAAAAAGGGGCTTTGTAGTTTCTGTTAGAGGTTCATCAGAAAAAATTATTTCACCGATGCAAAGGAATACCCGCATGATTTCAGTCTGAATGCAAGAATGGACGTGAAGTTACCAGAACTTCTGACAGCTGCCTCACCTTCATTACACTATTATAGCTTTAAGTAATTTAAAGGGCAAAAGCTGTTCTCCTGTCATTTACATTTGCTGTGATGAATAGTTAGGCTTTATGTAGCCTCGTTTGTTTTTTTTGCAGGTCTGACGTGGTCGTCTTGTGCTTTTCTCTGGCCAACCCAAACTCCCTACACCACGTTCGCACGATGTGGTTTCCTGAAATCAAACACTTCTGTCCCCGAACTCCCATCATCCTGGTCGGATGCCAGCTTGACCTCCGCTACGCCGACCTGGATGCTGTGAACCGTGCCAGGCGACCCCTGGCTAAGTATGATCCCTAATCTGTTAAATTCCAATACTGTTCATAACCTCGCTTCTCAAACGTTTTGGTGTCATGGACATCTGTTCGCAGACTGCAGACGAGGATTTTATGAGCTTTAAACCTTGATAAAGACAGATTATATATTTTAATGAATCAAAAGACTAAAGAATGGTGTGAGGTTTGCCGTGGTATAGTCAGAATAGTCTGTAATGTTCTTATGAGAATATAGTCATTTTTTTCTGAATTTGTACTACTGCCAAAAATAGATTTTAGTGACCTTTGACACCTTTTGTTAGTGCAGCATTTACACTGGACGTGATTTATTACTTAGTCCCTTACGTTTACACGTGACGGACATAATATCTCCCATAATTCTCAGTTTTGTTGGGTGCATGCTGTAAACAATGCCTATTTACAACCAGCTAATTTGCAGTTTCATTTCTGAGCTCTGAATTAAAAATATCTAGAGAGTTTTGGCAGATAACTAGTGACAAGCATCTAAACTGTTTTGCCAAACCATTTAGTGCCAAGTTCAGTGTTGAAGGTATCTAAACTGTTCTGTGTGAGAAGGTTTCAGAAGTTTTGATGATATGACATTCTGATCTTAAAATGGTGACCTTTGGAAAAAAAACTCTTTAGTTCAGTTTACCTCATATAGCCCACAGATTGTTTCATGAGCCTGTTTGACAAACTGTTTTCCATCATACTGTTAGACCCATAAAGCCCTCGGACATCCTTCATCCAGAGAAAGGTCACGAGGTTGCCAAGGAGCTGGGAATTCCTTACTATGAGACCAGCATCGTGGCACAGTTTGGAGTGAAGGACGTTTTCGACAATGCCATCCGTGCAGCACTCATTTCACGTCGCCACCTGCAGTTTTGGAAATCCCACTTGAAGAAAGTACAGCGGCCTCTCCTTCAGGCACCCTTCCTGCCACCGCGTCCTCCACGCCCCATAGTGGGCATTCCAGACCCCCCTGCTATTGATGGAGAAGAGCCTGACTCCCTCTTCTGTAAACCCCACTGTGCAGATGTACTCTTCCTTCTAGAGAACGGCACCACTCAGGTCTATGGCCACAAGGTCTACCTTGCCACTTCCTGCTCTAAATTCTATGACCTCTTTACCTTGGATCTTGGGGTTGTGGGAGATGAAAGAGGTCAATTTGGGATTAAGGACAAACCGGAGGATGAGGAGGAGGATGAGATAAAAGGGCATGAGTGGAGGTTTGCTAAAGAACAGGCTGGTCGCACCAAAAGCCTGGACATTGACAAAGATTCGGAAGTTTCCTTCCATGAGCCCTTGCGACCGCTTCTGCATCAGCAGGCATTGTTGAGGACTTCCCAGAGCGATAACTCCATCCCTGCAAAAAGCCAGCGTTCGATAGGACGCGTAATAGCCACTCGGACCCTCTCAGGATGGGGACGTGGGTTTCTCAGTGTAGCCCTGGAACATGTGAGGGACCCCATGACTGGACGACCGAGACTTATGACAGTGGTTTCCATGGATAGCCTCATTCCGAAGCGACCCTTTCAGGTATAAATGTACAAAACATAAAACTTTATGTGAAACAGGGCTGCTGCTTGAGGGCTGTTTGGTAATTTTTATATGTTAGCCTGTAATTGTTTTAATTGTCATAACTGGAGTATTTGATTTTATGTGTAACTGACACCCATAGGCAGTGCTGCAGTACCTATACACAGGAAGCCTTGACGAGAGTCGAGGAGACCTGAAGCATGTGGCCACCATTGCAGAGCTGCTTGAGGTGTTTGACCTGCGCATGATGGTCGCCAACGTGCTGAACCGGGAGAGCTTCATGAACCAGGAGATCACTAAAGCCTTCCATGTTCGACGCGCCAACCGCATCAAGGAGTTCCTAAACAAGGGCACGTTTGCCGGTATGGCCATGGAGTCCATTCATGTACTGCTATTATAAACCCATCCCATTGCTTTATGTTTAACATTCATTTGTGTCACCTGTTGCGGGCTTGTTTTTTAAGTTTTCACCTTTTGTTCTACTTTTCAACAAACCAGCGTCCTCATGTGGTTTATTTTTTGCAGTCTCCATCAATGAGATTTGGTGATTCAGATTTAGATTGTATGAGTACAAAAGTCAAATTTGTCTCACTCACTGTTACGTATTTTGGTTTTGTTGCTCATTTCTCTGTTCAAGTCAGATATAAAAATTGTGTATTAGAGGTAAATATGGAGTTAAACAGCATATTTTAACTTCATACATTTATTTGCTGAATTGAAACATGAATTGTTTTGAACTGTGCTTTATTACATTTAACAGTGGTTTTACATTCTTGCCAGACTTGGTTAAGGGTTTTAATTTTGTGATTTCTGAATTGTTACAGTCAATTCTTTACACATTAGAGTTAAGATGATTGGATTAAGCATATGGAGTAATTTTCTAAAGTGGCCATTGACTTAACTACGTTCTTCAGAGAAGCATTTCCAGTTTCAAGGGTTTTGTATTTGTAATGCATTCTTAACAAGTTTCAAAAATGCTTTAGTTGATAAATATTATTCTCTAATTCTAAAGTAAATCAAGATTACAAAACATCACTTTTGTTCAAAGTGTGTTCGTTGAGATATTTGACACCAGGAACCATGAAATCATAAAAGATGGTTTAAAAATTTTCTGACCTTGTTTTGTATTGTGGTATTTGTGCTTGGCCGACAAAATTGATATAACTTCTGAATTTAAACTCCCGATATTTTTGGGGCTCACAATGGACAACTGTAAATACCTAAATTTGAATACCAGTGTTTTGCAGCTTGGCGAAATGTCAAGGAGATGTTCCAATTATGCAACAAATTATTACAGTTAATGGCAATAGGATTTGTTGTCAAGTCAAACTTCATTGTGAGTGAAAACATATTTCAGTTAATAACTCAGTGACATTAAGTGTGATTCTGATTAGTCACACAGTACTTAATTTCTCCAAACGTGGCATGTAAGCACATGATGGTCACACTCTCCATTATGTTATAAAACTCAGTGTTATATAGCAGTAGTAGCAAATCTTGTTACCACTGTTTTCCTTTCTTTTTTTGGAGGGTACAACCTGCTATTAAACAATGCTATAGGGTGATGACATCAAAAAGAGATGGTTTTGTGGGGCTTACTTTTTTTTTTTACTCGTTTTCTGAGAGTCAAAATTCATTAAAATGTGAGATTTATTTTCTCAATTAAACGAGGAGTTCAATAAATGTAAATATCTAACACTAAAAGACACATACTTCTCAAACATTTAAATGTATTGATCTTTCAGATTTATTGTGTGGAAGAGAGTTTTGGTTTCCTTTGTGTTTTGGATTGATGTACTGTCTCAGTCTGAGGTGTCTATTTCTGTCACTCTTTCTGTGTCTATTATATAACCTTTCTGTGTCCATCTATTTATTTAGTTGCCTGTCTGTGTCTTTTTGTCTGTTTTGTCTTTTCTGTAGCTACCACTCTGTGACACACATGGAAATGTGTGACTTTATCCCCCCTCCCCGGTTGTTTTAGATGTGGTGTTTCAATTGGATGACGGATACCTGCCTGCCCACAAACCCCTGCTAATTTCCAGTTGTGATTGGATGGCAGCAATGTTCCGTGGGTCTTTCATGGAGAGTTACAATAAGGAGGTGGGTTGCCATTTAAACAGAAGCACCTTCTTGTGAGAACTAATTAAGTACTGCCCTGTTAATTTTGATTATCTTAGCCTTGTCTGTGTGCATTTTCTTGTCTACTCAGCTTGTATCCAGAAAACAGAATTTTCGGAAGAGGTTACAACTTAAACACATACCAGGAAAGTGACAAATTAATATCAGAATTGAAGGATACACAAACAGCATGACAGGGTTTAAATGAAAAATTATGAGAGTTTGGAAGAACAGGTATTCGTGAAGTTTGAGGGATGTGGTGAGATTTTCTGGGTGACTGAAGTCAAAATTTACTTTCATACAAATACAGTACATTTTTTTTTTTTTTTCTTTTACCGCACACATTTTAAGTGTATTTTTTTTTTCTAGAAAGCATTGTTTCCATACAGTTGGATACATACAATTGCATCTGTATTTTGTACTTGGATGAATATTATGCTTTTTAAAGTTATCCCCTGATTATAAAGGTGAGGGTTAAAAAAAATAAAAAAAGTCAACCGTAACCTTAACTGTATAATATCTGTAATGCCTAGGATGGCCCAGATGATCTGAAAAGATATTAGCTCTCAGCATCTTATAGATCACCTGACCTTTCAGAGCTAATTAATCTCTTTTATTGGAAACATGACATTCCACTAATTGGTAGGTTTAGAAACCACCAAAGGGTAACACATGGAGCTTCTGAAGGCTGCTTGGGTGCCCCTGTTCAGGGGCCAGCATCTTGCTCTTTACTGGTGACCAGCAGAAAAGAGGATGAGGGGGGTTGCTATGATACAATCTGATGTGCCAGCACTTTCCATTATATCCTTAAAAACCCCTTAATTCCTTGGCCAGCACTCATGGCACTGGAAATAAGAGTGCCATTGTTTAAGTCCCTCACAGACCGAAACAGAACGTCCCCAGTCTTTGGGGTGTTAAAGAGCAGGCAGCGCATGCAAAGTGACAGTAATGGAGTGGTAACCTTTTTTACGATGGCTCCTTTCTAACCAAGCAAGCTGATAATTGCTGCTTTATTTGAAGTCTGTTCAGTCACTGGATGGACTCTAGACATTCTGTCCATTGTCCGCTTGCTTGAAACATGCCAGCGGTTCTCCCGCGGCCTGGCAGAGCACATTTCCGTCCGGGGCCTGGCCTGTCATATTCATACGTCCTGCAGCGCTTTTATCCGAATGAGATGAAAGGAATCCTTTGCCCTTTATTTCAAACCTCTGTGACTGTTCACTTCTTCAACACCACTCCTCTGGCTTCCTTCCTGATGCCAGTTCACACCTGACCAGTGCTGTGCAATTCTCTTTGACCTGAAGAACTTTTAATCTGTTTGGCGGAAAGCTTTGCCCTTTGACGCAGTCAAAATACTGGTGAGCAGAATTTTATAATATTTTTTTTTTTTTTTTTTTTTTTTAATCCTAGATTTATTAATTATTTTTTGGTTTCCTCTTTTCATGAGCATTTGTGTTTTGGTCATAGGTTAAGAAGCTGGGCTTTTGACTAAGTTCTGGGCGATTGTCCCACTGAAGGATTCTGTATTCTGTAAAATTGACGTATCTGTGATTACAAAATGAAATGACTGAAAGCCATTTTTGTCTTTTGTCTGCTGTGTAACTGAATACCTTAATGTGTACTTTTTATGCTCTTAGCTGCTACTTAGTAATGTATAATTTGCGAGGTTCCAGTGTTGTAGATTGATATTAAAGCCAACCAAATGGAAAACTGTTTTGAAGTTGTCGTTTTATCAGCAGTAAATTTTCTGCATTCGTGACATTTAATATCAGTATTTTTAGGAACATTTCACCTTAATTTGGAACAGTCCTCTCTATTTATTAAGCAGCCTGTCCTCTACATGGAGAAATGTGCTATGTTGCCAAGAAAATGCCCAGTAACAAAACACTTGTTTTCCGCTCCCCCTTTCCATCAAGATGTAGCACTTTTGAAACAGTAAATTCATTTTCCTGCGCTGAAACAGGTAAGGCAAAGATTATTTTAAACACTCCTTCTTGCACACTGTGTCACCTACCCAGGTATCTATCCCCAACACCAGCAGTGCTTGCATGCGAGCTGTTCTGGAGTACCTGTACTGCGGCCACCTGTCTCCTTGCCCAGACCTGCAACCCATGGAGCTGATAGCACTGGCCAACCGGCTCTGCCTGCCTCGCCTTGTGGCTTTTACAGGTGAGTGCTCAGGAATGACCACAAGGGGGCAGCTGTGTCACTCTGTTAATGCCCTAAGATTGCGGCTTATGTCAGAATTTGCGACTCATTATTTCTGCGTTTTGGTTGCTGTTCACAGAGCAGCAGGCTGTAGAGGATCTTTTGCAATGTGCTGCACAGGGCGAGGATATCGACGGACATGTGTTGACATACCTGGAAATGGCTCAGGTCAGACCACAGGCACCAAGTATACATTTCACATCCTCAGTAAAGTACATTAAATCAAATAAGACGAAAAATACATACCGCAAATTGTGTCCATTTAGGTCATTTAAGAATTGAATTGATCACTTTTTCTGTTAAACATTGACAAGTATACTGTGTATACAATACAGTGTATGACTAACGTTATCGTTTCATGCAAACAACTCTTTTTGAGACATTTTCTCTTTTGCTGCTTTAGTTTCACAATGCTAAACAGTTGTCATCATGGTGTCTGCACCACATCTGCACCAATTACAACAGCGTGTGTCGCAAGTTCCCCAAAGATATGAAGGCCATGTCTCCAGGTACCCCTGTGTTACTGACACTAGTTTCTGCATGGCCTCACTTTCCCAATAGCCTTTCACTTACATTTGATGTCTGTTTTGTGCAATGCCGTCTCGTTCTTTGACATCTTCCATTTCCTTACCCCTCGGTGGCTGAAGACAACCAGAAGCACTTTGAGAAGCACCGCTGGCCTCCCGTCTGGTACCTGAAGGAGGAGGACCGGTACCTGCGCTCCCTGAAGGAGCGCGAACGGGAGGAGGAGATCCTGCGCAAGCAGCACACCAAGCGGGGCTGGTGCTTCTGGAGACGCTCGTCCTCCTCCGCTCCCCATATCTCCTGAGGCTCCGCCCACCTCATGTGCCCCGCCCCCGGCCTGCGGGTCTCTAGCTCCTGCTTCCTACCACCTGTGTGTCTTTGTCTCTCTTGGTTTTGCTGCGTCTCATCCGGATGTGCTCGGGTCGTTCCTGATGGAAGTGGCACGCCGGGCTCCGGAGCTGACCCGATCTTCACCTTGAGGCGGAGTTACAGCGCCGCCAACCCCTGAATAGCGGCTGAAAACCAGAGGTGGACAGTTTAACACGGCTGTTGTACTTTTGGCATAAAATCAGGACACGCAAAGCAGGAAAAAAATCTAGGGCTGAAACACAAATGCTTCCTGATTGTGGGAACTAATTTTTGACCTCCTCACAACCCCCCCCAGTTTCCTCTTGCAGATTGCCTTCTGCTCAGCTATTAAAGCACAAACGCCTTAGCTGGTAATCTAGATAGCATACAGACCACTTCTGATAAGGGCTTATGATGGTTACAACACTGAACCAGCCCACCGCATTACGACATAAAAGGGAGGTGCTGAGGGCTGCAGGCACAATTTTCACACTTCCACGCCCCTTCACAGTTCAGGTCTCACGGCTTAAGGCCCCCAGGTCGAATCTCCCACTTTTGTGACCTTTTGTGTGCTGCTATTTTATCGAGAGCTTAAAAGGCACAATCCAGCCTGGAAGTAAAATTTCACTTTAAATTTCTTTTTTTAATAGTTTTCTTCCTGCGGTGTTGAGATGACTCTGCAATAACACTGGGTGTTCAGACTCTTCATTTTTATGTCAGCCCTTCATTGTGTTTCATGTTGTCTGCTGCCTCAAGAATATTACAAAGCGAGATGTAGTTACCACAAAAAACACATAAAAACAGATTAAGATGAACAAGGGATGTATTTTCCATTAAGATTTCTGTCCATGCCGTATACCCAAAAAAGCTTAAACTTTTTTTCCTAAGCGTTTCCCCCGTTTAATGTAAAGCCCTCTAATGGTACTTTTATGAAGCCCATAACTGCATGTTTAAAGGCAGTGTTTGGTGCAGTTAGAAAAGCCTGGACCTTTTACCTCAGAAACCATAACATATTCTGTTAGCATGCAAGTACCAAAAGTCACATGGCCCTTACAGGTGGAGAGCTGTATTAAATTTTCCCTGTTTTTAGTTTAATGGGCATCGTCCATTCAGAATGCAGTCAATGAGATTTTAACAGTTTGTCAGCAGCGTTTTTTATTCTCTGTACCTACGGCAACGCTTTGTACTAGTCAAAGCAGCGCGGTTATAATGAACAATGATGCGCTTTTTGCTGTGTTAAAACACACGTTACGTTACGTTGTCATTTGGCAGATGCTTTTATCCAAAGTGACTTACAAGTGATGTACGAAGCAAGCAAAAAGCTAAGTCGGGAAGAAAGCAAAGTTAGAGGGCATGAGTTTGGCATTTCCAGTTTTTTTTTTTTTTTTTTTTTTTTGTGGGGAGGACTAAGCGTCCGGTAATGTGCAGTTTGGCAGTGCGATGTGGTGGCTGACGTGTGGGAGGTCATTATGGTTGGTGTGCGTCAGGCTTGTATTGCGTGTAGGCCCATGCGTGTGGCAGAAGGCTGGATGTTCCTTTAATGCGAGGCTTACACAGCTGCATAGCTACTGTATTTCTGTCTGTCGTATTTGTCCGACTTTGTACTGAGTGTCAGTACGGAGAGAGGAACGCAAGGCTGAGTGAACGAGGTTTTATATACATGTTTTTATGATTTACTTACAATAATGTAAAAACCTAATATATAGGGGCTAAAGTTAATTTTTGACATTTAAATGTGGTAAATTAAGCTGCTTTGACATAAATTTCTTACAAATATCTTTTTAATATAGCAATGTGTACCAAACAATGTGAATGGGAAAATGTGGAAAAGCGGTATTTTCTTCCTAATGTACTGAGCAATATATTACAGCTAGCTTTGGCAGTCTGGCATGTGGTGGTTCTGTGTGACACACACTGTTATTGGCTGGACGTGATACTGCTAGTGGGGTGTGCGCGTTTGTGATTTTCACAGTTTTACTCCAAGTCAGTTAGGTGTGGATCAAAATCAATGGTCCCTTCCAGGGTAATGATGAAGCCACAGCTGTAGTTTCCAGTCTGGCTTAGGGTTAGATGTGTATGGCTTAATATTTGAATTTGACTGCAGTTATTACGCCTGACTGGTACCAGACTTTCTCACGTTGCTCTCGTATTACAGCTGGTTTTAAGAAAGTCGAGGTCTTTAACGTAACACAAGTGATAGTTGTACTCCTAATATATCTAGAAATGGTTTCTGAAGTTGTTATTTTAAAATTCAGTTTAGATTTTGGAGAACATTTTGGTTTATTGTGGATAACCAGGGGTTATTGCATACACTTAGTGAAGACTTCAGAGTCTTGGTATGTTCCACATACTGCCGTGCCATGTTAAATTAATAATAAAAATTAGCATTTTGTCTTTTATGTAGGCTTTTATGGAACATGTATGTATTTGCATAAGTGTACTGGGATTCATGAACATCCTTATACTAATATATATCATCAATATTGTCATTTTTTTTGCCAATTTTCTGGCAGTGCGGTGTTTACATGTAATTTTAGGTACGTTTTTTAGGGACAGATTCTGTCTGTTGGACTTTGTTGGATTCTGTCTGTTGGACAGTTTGTATAAATGCAGGCTAAAAGCAGAATAGATGTGTGTTGATGGCTTTACTATTGACGAAGAACTTGTGTTGTCTGGAAATATGAACTATTTACAATTTGAACTGCAATGCGTTATACAAATGTGAGAATCTGAGACTTTGTAGCAAGCTGACATGTTCTGACATTTTCTGACATCATTTTCTGTTATTCACGTTAGATATTGTAACACCTACACTGGTGTCTGCCTTAAGTCTTTTCATCGTGGTCTTCCAGCCATAGAGCTTCAATCTCAGCTTAATGAATGAAAAGGAATTTTGATAAATTACAGTAAATTGAACTGAAAAATCCACAACTTTATTTTACTGGTTCAAAGATGGATTACCCTACCTTGTAAACATTTAACAAAGTATTTCAATGTTCAGATTTTTCGGCAGTTCACAGAACGTGAAGGCTAGATGTTGTTAAATAATATGAGTGCTGTAAGAAAGCCAAGTGTGTGGCACGTATGAGCTTTGGAAAAGACTTGGATATGCAGCTTGTACAAATTCAGCAAGGACAAGGACATCATTGCTGAAATAATTTCCCTGTGAAATTTTCAAACCCCTGAGCAGTTAATGAGAGAACCTCTCAACTCCTTTAGCTTAAAGCTGTTGTTTTGTTTTGGTTTTGTTTTGCTTTGGCTAATGATGTTATTCCACACAGAGTCTGTCGACTCCATGTCTGGCCCAGCGTCTACTGTGCCTTGTCTTTCACAGTATTGCCTGTCTCTCTGTGGCCCCCACAGTACACAGAGGAGGGGAGGTCTTCACAGTGAAGGAGGCTTCCTTTGAGGCTGAGGTGCAGTGGACTTTGAGCAGTGCCCAATTTTACATGTGCGCGCACACACACCACCGTGTGGCCGGCCACACAGGGATCAGGCAGCGTGCTACACGTTTGTTCTGTCCTTTTACTGTGGTGAGCTTTGGCTGTGCTGCCACCTGGTGGCCACATTTGCTCTGGCTTCCAAAAACCCTGTGCTTTTCAGCAGTGTGTTTATTTTCAAAGCATGTTTGCTCAATCACTGGGAACATAGAGCCATACAAAGAAATCATTAATTGATCTGGGATCACTTGCACAAACTGCCAGTTAAATTTGCTAATTGACTTAATTGTTTTAATTTCATTCGTTTTAGTCTAACAGAAATTAGCTTCTCGTGATTACCGTATTACTGCTTTCATAATTAAATTAATATTTATAAGCAGAGTTACAACTGCTGATTATTCTTTACAACCATTGTAGAAACAGTGTTTGGTGCCTCCACTATGGTTATAGATGTTAATATGTGGATGATAATAGTCAATTAATGTCCAATGAAGGTCTTTGACCTTTAATTTTGCATAAGTTGTAACCTGTCCCAGTGATCAGTCTATTTCATAATCCACCCTGTCTATGTAACAGTAATCAGATGCCAAGAGACCTGCTGCATAGCAGTTTGGCTGTAGTCAATAAAATCATAGTATTGGTCATTATCTCTGGTTTTGAGATGACACAAAGCTGATAAAGCTCAGGGTAAAATGAGCCAACCAAGTGTTCTGAAAAGTTAAAATGCTCAACCAGTATTTTATATTAAACAGTGTCTATAAGAAAAAAAAATTTTGCAATCCCACCTTTGCCTATAATATTTATATAGCTATGCCACTGTACTGAAGCCCTCCCTCCTGTGGTGACACTGGGGCACAATCAGCCTTAGTCAGTTACTCTGCAGCTGCCTGTAACAGTTAGAATCACCCAGTCGCCTTCTGGAGTACTGTGGGCAAAACGGTCATCTCCAGGTGGGAAATGCAAAAGGTGAGTCACTTTGCGCTCATTCTGTTTTTTCTGGTGAGCACAACGTGAGGCAGCAGTTCATCGTTTGGAGTGCGAGAGCACCGTAGGACCGCACGGTATGTACCCTCTTTGGGGACTGTAACTGTTGGAAGGCTGACGTTTCTGTTGGTGTGACGTTCACTTGCACGTCTCGACGTTCTTGTTCAGACTGTTTGTATCGAATGGCGTTGTTTTGTATAAGTTGTTACCACTTCAGAACTGACGTGTATACGAAAAAAAAATACTCTAAGGGCTGTTTTTATAGTGTTCTGGTGCTTTTACAAAAACTTGAAAGTTAAACAATTCCTTTGTGATATTTTTGAACCACTGTGATTTTTAAAAAACAAAAAGCAAAAAAAAAAACGTGGAAAAATTACTAAGGAATTGCATTTTCGATATTTTGATGTTTGACTTTTAATAAACCTTTTCTGAAGTCTTTGACACAATCTTTCTCTTTTTAATTCAACCTCTATCTTAAACATTTTCACTGTATTTATGAAGTTGATAGTTTTTTGCAGTACAATAGCATTATACCTTATTCCTTATTGAAAATGGTAGATAAGAGATTTGTAATTTCTGTTCACCATTCATTCAAATTGTTTACCACTGTAATCTATTCTTTGCATTGAGACATACATCTAAGCTCCCAACTGCAGTGGTAAAAAAAATAACAAAATTACCTACTGTGGTCATCCTAGAGTACCCTTCTCTTGTAGGTCCACATGGTAAGCCACACCAAAAGCTCAAAACCCAGTTTTACAATCTTGTGACTTACCCACAAATTTCCCCTCCATTTCAACCTGTGCAGTGACATTTCTGAACTGCCCTACCATTACTTCTGTGGATTGAGGCACACTGGTCACCTGGACAAAACTCAAAATCTTGTAACATTATTGCAAATGAGAGCTGACCAAACTCATAGCTGGAAATAAAAACCTTCCCCTCCGTCTTCCATGTCCTCCGCGGCTGCAGAACACGCAGGTTTCACACTCCTGCTTCCACATGTGATGATGTCTCCTCTCCGCCTCCTCGTCTTCCATCCTTCGGCAGTCATTTATGCACTTAAGAAGCAAGTGACCCTGAAAGGGAAACAGTCACTATAACTATACACAAATGCCACATTAGCCTGGAACAAGATATGTCAGACATCCAATACTCGTAAAACCATCCAAGGCAGTACGCCTGGCTATAGAGTAGTGAAACAGGTGTTTCTGACTAATCCTCATACATATCTTTTCATAAATAATTCAGCGCAGGATTAGGCCTCGTAAGCACTAGGAGTTCTTGTTACGATGATGTTGCCCTGCACATAAAACACAATAACTGTGAACTGGAGGTCTGGGTGGTATGTCGAAGTGTTACACAAGACTCAAATCCACTGCACAGACCCACAGTCTCAAATAGAAGCACAGTGTTATTGGCTTTTCATTTGAAAACCAGTATTGCTGGACCAGTAGCATTGCATGCTTTTTAAAATAATGCAATAAATGGTCTGGGTTTTTTTTTTTTTTTTTGGTGTGTAAACCAGATAAATGATAATTTATGGCTATTGCATGGAAAATTGGTCTCATGTTTTTTAAAAGAAGTTGCATCAATACTTATAGGTGGTTACCTAAGTATCCTAATGAAGGCTAGTATGCTGAGACGTGGGCTCTGCAAGATCTCTGAAGATGTCCTGTGGTATCTGGCACCAAGACATTTGTAACAGGTCCTATCAGTTGCAAGGTAAAGCTGCTGTGGTTTGGACTTGTCATTCCAGCACATCACACAGATGCTTGATCGGTTTGAGATCCTGGGAATTTAAAGAGTGGGACATCACCTTGAACTTCTCATCAAACCAGTCATGAGCAATTTGTGCAGTGTGCCAGGAACATCAGGGAACACCATTAGTATGAAGGGATGGACTTGGTCCACAGTAATGGTTAGATAAGTGACTCACATCAAATTTATGTCTACATGGTTGGCTGGACCTGGGGTTTCCCAGCAGAACATTGCCCAAACCACCACACTTCCTCCACCAGCTGGTATCCTTCCCACAGTGCATTATGGTGACATCCCAGCCAGGTAAAAGGTGCAAACATACCTGACCATTCACTTCATGTAAAAGAAAAGAGGACTTATCGGAACAGATGACCTTCTGTTGTTTCAAAGTCCAGTTCCAACACTCACGTGCACACTGTAGGTGTTTTTGACGCTGCACAGAGGTCAGCAGGAGCACTCTGGTTGGTCTGCCCCATATGCAGCAGGGTACACTGCACTGTCTGCAGAGGTGCTGTGATATAACAGGCAAGGCAGGCGATTCCCTGGTGGCCCAAACAGGGAGCAGGCTTCTGAGGGCAGCCAATTGCATAGTATATACTGAAAAGACAAATTGCAGAAATCTCTTGAAACATTTTGCCAAGGGCCTACAGAGTCTCTATAATTGCCCCTGTTTGTGTGTGTGACTCATTCCTCCTGTTACCATCATTATAATCTTATATGACTTGTGTCACAGTAGCACTTCTGTTGGTTTGCACTGGACAGGATAGCTTTCGTTGCCCTCACCCATCCACCTGCCTTGACAGCCCACACCCTGTCATCAACTTGTTGTTCGTCCCCCCTTGGACTGCTGTTGGTAGATACTTACCAAAGATGACTTGGAGCACCTCACAAGCCTTGCCATTTTGGAGATGTTTTGACCCAGTCATTTGGCCAAAGTAATTTGACCTTTGTCAAAATCACGTGGGTCATTATACAAGCTCCTTTCTCATGCATCTAATACATTAATTACATAAATTACAAGAACAACCTGTTAACTTACGGAGTAATACTGTATCCCAGACCTTCAAATGCACCATGATGAGATCATCAATGTTGTTTGCTTCGTAAGTCATAATGTTTTGACTCGTCAATATTGTACATACTCTGTGTGTACACATTTATCAATACCTGTATTTGAGATTTGACAAAAAATAACTAAACCTCTTTAAGGAAATTGGGTTTATTAATTAACCATGATTACAAAAAAGGAAAGGAAAGGAAAATGAAAAGGAAATATTCTTATAAAATTGTCATAGTGTCCAATATATCCTATATTTTCTCTTTCTGAATGCTATAATCCTAAAATAAAAGTTTACTATTTTGAGACGATTCGCTGCCTGTTATTAATTTTAGTCTATTGCGGGGCAGTATAACATGAAACCTAAGGGATGTAAATTTTTCTCAGCATAATAGGAGGGATAAGTGTAATAAAACGGCCTTCCTCTTGCTGGAGGTGGGACTTTCTGGGTAGAGAAGTTAAACACTTTCTGCGCACATTAGAGCTCGTGTTTGCCGTACACACGCAGCGCACGAGTGTCCCAAGGTTGAGACATTAAAATACGCACGATGACTATTTCACTTTAAATGCGTAAATGTGCAGTCTACCATAGATCCAGAACAACGAACCAAACTGGTGAACTTAGACTGAAACTGATCGAAAATCCACCGTTATTATGAAAGCGGTTAACCTAGACACCTACAACCTTTCCCTGGTAACAGCCAAAGAGGATGTTCTCAACCCACGTTCATCCATCAACTGGTATGTTCTCACTGGCTTGTAAACTACGCTCGTCAAGCAAATACTGTTTAATCAAAACCCTTTAAGTTTTACAGCTTTATCTAATCTTAATTCGTTTTTGTGTGCGATATTGTATAATTTATAAAACCACTATTAATAGTTTTATCTCTGCATTAAATGTTTATAATTAAGACTGACTGGTTAGATTGCAGTTAATTCAAAGGACTAATACGTCTCTATACAACAGATGTAACTGAATTACTGCATCTATAGGCTGTATTGAGTGGACTCGATAACAGCACGGTAAACAGCTTAGGTTCAGTGGAATGAATATTTATTTAGTCAAATGAATATATACGGTTTTCTGGTAAAGTGCTGTGACATATTAATTTCTATTTCGATATGTCTCTAGAGTAGTGTTCATTTATTGGATATGACACTTTGAACCGCACTAGTGTAATGTGGATGCACTGTATGCTTAACTGTTTATATATTGTAGCAAAGTAGACGATTGTACTGTAAACCAGTACGTATCATTTGTCCGTACAGGTATTAATGTAGATGTATTGTATATGCCTTTCATAGGTGATTTTGGAATTATGTCTCTTGCCACTATCTCTTAACGACTGCAGCAACAGGTGCAATGTAGCAGGAAAGGGGGAAAGTGGTTTGGTGTGCCTTACAACGGAATCCGTATAGCATGGACCAATGCTTGTGTTCAGTTGTGTGCAACTGAGCCAATAAGTGTAGTATATATATAAAATATTGTGACATTCACATATATAGCATGTTTTCAGTGAGTGTATTAAAATGAAAAATTACATACGACAGACTACACCAGTTTTTGAGTAAATTACAAGCCTTTAAAATGTGTCCCTCTGATGACATATAGGTGTCCCATGTATTGTCCTCTTTACAGAAAGAATTCCAGATATCTATAGTTGAGAACCTTATCTGATGATTCCATTTTCATATTCTCTTCCACAGTATGACTAGTTCACGTGAAGTGAAACATTCTGAATGATCACTGGAACGTTTTCTGTAAAATACATGAGTGGAGGAAGCCCTTTGTGTAGAAGCATTTTCATCACGCATTAACCATTCAATACATTAAAGAGCATAGTGTGAACGCCTCTGCAAAACTCCTGCCTCACTTCATTAAAACTGCACAAATTTATATTGAGCCAGACCATAAACAGAAGAAGATACACGTGTCATTAATGTGATGCAATACTGGGGCGTTCCAAGGCCAATGACCTTCACTGGCATGACCATGGCAGGGGTTTGTTTCCTGTCCGTCAAACCCTGTTTCATCACCGGTATCAGTGTAGCTTCTAAATATGGTTCCTATTTCATCCTTCTGTGTCATTTGAAATGGTTACTAATTAAACAAGGAGGAATAGCTGAAAGGTCGTGGACGTCACAGCACTCTGTAAAGTACACTGTACACACTGTTCCTGATGAGTCCCAGCAAGCACAGGAAGTGAGGTGTGTAAGTATGTCCTGAGTGTGTATTACACCTTCACATGGATGCCTGCGTCTTACCTTGTGTCAATGGCGTACAGTAATGTTTAATGTACACTCAACAAATCCACCAGATTCTTCCCTGATGATGACACTTTCAAAGGTTTTTGACTGTGAAGGTCATTGTCAGGGAGAAGAGGTACTGCTCAGATGATGGACATGGTGGTGCAGTGGTTAGCACTGTTACCTTGCACACCCTGTGTGTGTGTGGAGTTTTCACGATCTCCCCATAGGTTGAGGTTTTCCTGTTGGTACATTGATTTCTTCCTCCAGTCCAAAAACAAGTTGTACGCTGAGCGGCATTTCCAAATTGCCAGTGGTGTGTAATTGATCCCTGTGACAGGTTGGCAACCTGTCCACAGTGTATCCTGAGCTTCCTGGGATAGGCTCCAGACCCCCTCTGCCTTTCTACAGGGTAAGCATTTTGGAAAATGGAAGGATGCATGTTACCGTTCAGTTTACTTACCATGTGAAACCCAGGATGTGTGATGTCTCAATTATATGATCTAATGTTGCTATATTAAAACAATTAAATTTTAAGGTCATTATGTTCATTATGTAAAATTGTTTGCAATTGATGATAACTTCATAAAAATGTATGAATTTGTATGACAGCACATGGAATAAGTACAGTATGGCCTAGTGGCTCAATGGTAGAATGTCAGGATGGGATATGCCACTCTCCCTTTTCAAATCCTCACCCAGCTGCCAGGTGTTTCTGTAAGCAAGACACCCAAACACTCGCTGCATGTGGCTGCCTACTGGTCCCCCCAGGGGTCAAATGCAGAGAACCAGTATCGCTGTAATATGTATGTAAGTGTCTGGTAACTGAATAAATGTAAATCAGCCATTTTGCAACTCTTGTTAATGCATGTAAAATTTAAAAACTCAGTTATGTCTTGCCTAATGCAGCCTTCAGTAAAAGTTTAAAACACAAAACTAACTTTACTCTACATAGATCATGATTAAATTTTAACTTGGCTCTAAGAGGACAGAAAGCAGGTCATGAATTTACCATGCAATATTGACAGGAGGGGAACAGGCAGGACAATGACAATTTTTTTTAGACAATGTGGCTTTTAGTTGTTCCCAACAAAGCCGTATTCATTTGTATTCAAAAGGTTTTTTGAAGTTACTAAATTTAGCTATACTGGAGAAGTGGTGCAAGGAAGTGATTAATAAAATACATGGGGGGAGGTACTGTTCTCTACACACTGGATGAGAGAATG
This sequence comes from Chitala chitala, assembly GCA_025773905.1. Classification (NCBI taxonomy): domain Eukaryota; kingdom Metazoa; phylum Chordata; class Actinopteri; order Osteoglossiformes; family Notopteridae; genus Chitala; species Chitala chitala. The sequence continues at coordinate 4,896,120 of JABJVR010000095.1, read as the reverse complement.
GGTTTATGACCAAAACACTGAATTGTGCAGTTTTTTCTCCCAGTGCCTTAAAAAGGCACCAAAGAATGTATTTTTCATACAGATCTATACGGGAAAACAAACATGTGAGAAGAGTAAGAAATGCTGCATGGGGAACTTATGGCAAAACCTAGAGGCAAACAGCAGAGAATAAAACTTGTGGCTGTGAAAGAGTTTCCCACACAGCAGCCATGTAAGGAATCATCATTTATGTATTGTAACGAAGCGTTCGGGTGGAGAAAGATCGAGGAGTTAAATTGTAAGATTGTCCAAGATGTGCTCCTTGTTTACTTCCCGAGCAAGTCAGGGAAAAACACCATCGGCAGAAGAAAACTTGCGGCTGTCCATGTGCTGAAAAGCTGGAGTTAACAGTTAACGGGGTTGTTTGTCTGTGATCGTTGTAAACTTCTAATAGCCTGCAAGACCGGCTTTATGCAAAAGAGGAAGGGAGTGATGGCTGAGAGTCGAGGAGAGGATGGGGGGACGAAAGGACAGGAATAGCGTGAGAGAGCGGAGGAAAAGGCACAGGAAAGGGTAACGCTATGAGACGCCTACTGGAACCGGACTTGTCGACAAGAAGGGAAATGCCAGAGGTGTCCCTAGGGAGCGCTGTTTTCTGTGTGCTCTCTCATGTGAGCCCTGCAGGCTATATGTTCTGGCTGGGGGGGGTCAAGGGTGTTAGGCTGTGGGACACTTTCCACCAAAGGGATGATTTACCCTACTCTCCATTATTTGTAAATAGTGCGATTTACCCATTAACTCACATCTGCTTTTTTTTTTTTAAGGAGTATAAGAACAGATGCCAGGTTAGGCCTAATGAGTTTCTAATTACTGCAAAAATTAAACACTAAAATAATGAATGTGTTGTCGTCTGTTCCCCAGAGGGGCTCCTGGTTATTTACTCGCTCTGTAGCCTGAAGTGGTACTTCCTCTATATTACATTGTGTTAAAGTTAGCTTTGTTACACATATTTCGCTATTGAATTTCAGACTAGCTTTCATCACCTCCTGTTTACAAAGGAAGGCGTGGAGACCACAGCAGATCAGAGACGTTTTCCTCTTTAACAGAGGATGCAGGTGGGGTTGGGATTGGCAATTATGGGACTGTGCTGCTGTGTCTAATTGCAGTGGAATCCACCCCTTCCCCATCTTCTCTCTCAAGAAAGCGTTTGTAATGGTTCAGTATGTAAGACAGCGTAGCAGAACCATGAAGTCAGTGTAGGCCGTGAATCATTACCATCTCTCCACAGATTTCGGCAGCAGAGCTCTTTGTAAACTGAGATTGATGGGCAAGTTAAGTGGTCCCAGGTGTGAGAAGTGCTCAGAGAGCCTTTGCAACGGATTCCCTGAGCCCAGGATTTTACACCATCCTGTGCAGAATTTACACTCTTTCAGACAAACTTGATGCTGTGCCAGTCGTATTCAGCAAGGAGGGTGACGGTTCTGTGTCAGTGGAGTGGCTGATGTGTGACGAGAGTAACGTTTCAGAATGAAAAATGTGAACTCTTATGAAACAAGCACACAATGTTAGGGTTAAGATAAAGAAAAGTACTTTGTGCTTATAGGGGCTTCATGGAAGAAAGTGCAACCTCATAATTAGTTTAGTGCTGAGGTTTTAATCTACCATTTGTCTGCCTGACTTCCTGCTGTTATTCTACAAACTAGGAAGTCTGCACTTAAGGAGAGCAATGATTTTTCATTGTCATGTGTGGTAGTGTTTTGTATTTTTCTTTACCAGATTTACTAGCAATGCAAACCAGATACTGTAATACAGGGATGCATGTCTGTATTACATGCCTGCAAAAAACACTCAAGATCTACAAAATATAAAAGAATTTTACAGCATTGCACATTCCGCCTTGTTGGGGATCAGCCGGAATCATGGACCTGCAGACAGTCTGCAGTTAACTAATGTGCAGATGGTCGTCCAGAAATACGGGAAATAGTTCTCGTGTCTGTATGTTCAATATTGCCCTTGGGAATAACAGTGCTGCAGATTGCAATGTGAACTTTCAGTGGCTATAGTGCTTCCTTAGTCATTCTTTACCCTAATACATTACAACTCAAGGCGAAATCACAAAAACATGAGAAAGCTGTCACTTTTTGACAAAACAAACCTTTTCCAAAATTGCATATCTTTATTTAAGTACTGTGTAACTTTGCTTCCATAAGCCCTTGCTCATCTGGCTTCTTTTTTCGTAGACCTGTCAGACTCCTTTAAAATATGTTGGGCTTTTATTTTGAATGAGTTGTGCTGCTAAGCAGGTTCCCACATTGACTCCAGAGTCTTGTTATGTTTTACTTGAGCTGGCCTCACTCATCCACCAGCTGTATGTCCATGCCCTCTTTCCTTGTAATGCTTAATTACTTGTTTCATTTTTAAGCCTTAATGTCATAACCTCGGCATGACTGCACCCACGGGGCTGTAGAGGGGTGGATAATTAGGATGCTTCCAGGGGCCCGTGACTGACAGAAAATTAAAACATTAACCCAGAATCTCCAGCTGCACCTTTGACTACACCCATCCTTCATGTTCCTCTGGCACTATCGTTTCCACTCAATCTTTCACATCTTCATTTGCTCAGTGTTCTTTTCCCTGGTTTTGTATTTTCCTGTAATTTCTCTCTCTTTCTTCATTCTGATTACCCCTCTACTCAGTCTCTCCATCTGTGTCACAGGAAGTCTGTGGAGAAACACTGTTCCCCCTTCCCGGTCCACAAATAGCTGATGTTCTACAACCGTGACCACCCAAGGGAAGCCTGCCCACATGTTTATAGTGATCTAAAGATGGCCTCTGTGCACTTAAAGTCTCCTCATTTCCCATTAATCAGCCCAGAAACCCACATGAAAAGTTAGCTTGTTTTATCAAGTATGTTACTAAGTACTTCTCGTGTGAATTATTTCTTGGAAAATCTGTGACAGTAATGTTCCTTCTGTTTGGAAATGTTGATAGTTTACTAAACTGTTAATGCAACCTGTTCTTGTCAATGAACTGTGAGACCTGGATTTATGTAAAAGGTTGTTTTTTGTAACATTCAGGGGTTTTTTGTAAGGGATCTTTTTGGGTCATTGTAAAACTGTGACGGACTAATCACTGGGACATTTTGTGTGCCATCCTCAGCTTCAGACAGAAATGCACTTGTTTGATTTTGTAGACAAGAATAACATAATATTAATTATAACATAATAATTATCTGTGCTATAGAACATTGCTTCAAAAATAAATGTATTATCTAGATATAAATTGCATAACAAGAACTGTTGTGCTACAAGCAAGTCATGGTCGTTGCTGAATGTGGTATTTAACAGTGGGGTGATCAACTGGGTCCTTGACGACTACAATATGATGGTTTTTTCAGGCCCCCCTCCCTCCCCAGAGCCCATTTAGTATTTTAATTGGCATCATGTTATTCTGGGAAGGCTACGGTGTATTGTGCATTTAATTCAGTTTTATTTATTCACCTAAAAGGGGCAAACCCTAGGACCTCTATAGTATTTTTGTGGGCTAATATCAATTGTGTATGGAGGACAGAGCTTAAATTTTGACTAAGTTTACTGTTATTCATACAGCTTATCCAACTGGAGAAAAGACTAATATATACTTCTTCCAGTTTTTAATAGCCCATATTTTAAAATCATTTTGTTCTGTATTACGTTGTGAGCATGAAAATTGAATCAGAAGGGAAATTTTGGTATTGCATAGTGTACTAAACCTATCGTTTTTATTAAAGATTCTTGCCCTATGCCAACGCGTAATGGAAAATGTCTGAACTTGTACACGTATAACTACAATACTAAACTGATGGCAAAACCATTACATAACCTCTAACCAGACATTTTTCCCATTTCCCTCTACTCTTCCTCTTTCTCCTCCTCCAACCCTACCAAATGTCCCAGTGTGTTAAACCCAGATTTGAGGCACAATCCTATCCTCCATTCTGCAGCATCCTGTGTTGTGAGTCCAGTCTTGCTGTCAGAATTACGTGCTGAAGTGTGTGTGGAGCATACCTGCAACTAATACTTCAAACATTATCTGAAAAAATTTCAGTAAAACAGTAAAATATAAATTGAGTTCAGAGAGATTTTTTGAAGGTGGTTTGGGTACATCTGTCAGCCAGAGAAGTTGTGCTTCGCAGTTGGAATCAGGAAGTTTCTTACAATGTGTCTCAGAGGAAATCAACAGCTGTGCCACTGTTTGACCTTATTTGGTAATGATATGAGAGTGAAGGAATTAGTCTGAGTAGCATAACAGGAGCTGAAAACAGACACTTATCTGTGTAATTGTTCCTGGTTGGCTAAGTTAGCAGACTGCCACAGCCATGTCTTTGAAATGAAGCAGAAGGTTACCTGTTGTTCCCTGTAGTCTGCTGTCCTCATTTTTTTCCATTGTAACATAGGAAGACAATTTTGCTTCAGGAATAAATGGTGTAGACATACGTGTATCAGCAATTAGTTGTAGAAGTTAGCAATGTTGCCATTATTGATACGTAAGTTGTGTTTTTGGCGGGACTTCCATTCAGGGTGGATTCTTGCCCTATGCCCTTTGCTCTGTGTCCTGTAACCTGAATCCTGTGTTCTCTGCTACCTGGTTTACACGTCAGGCCCCTGAGATCCATCGTAGGTGTACAGCTGCCCTGTGCAGTCCGAGTTAGTGATCAGCCCTGTGCGACCTTGAACAGGGACAATATTAAAATAAATACACTGGATCCATGGATGTTTGTAGTCATTAGCAAGCATTTAGAAATACAGAAGCTCACAAAGTAACACACGCCGTATTCCCATCTTTTTCATCTGTTTTGTCTCGTCGTTGCTGTAGCATAAATAATTATTATATAAACACACTTCACTGTGTGTAGGTCAGTAGTTTGAGTAAATGCATATTTTTATTGACGTTGAAACACTTCTCTGAAGATTTTAACAGCAGAAGAGTCCTTCAAGACCTGCGAGATCCAGTAGCCCAAACCTGTTAGTCAGAAATTCAGGTGAATGATCACCTCTTGCTGGCAGCTGCACAGATTTTCCAGTAAACTAACAGAGGTGAGTAAGGCAGCAGGTATTTATGGTAGGCACGAGCTGGTTACGGCTAAGACAGGGTGCTGTGCTGCAGGCAGTAAATCTCTCCATGAGAGGTTCAGGGCAGACCTCGGGGTTGTTCTAGCCCAAATCAGCAGCTCTGTCTGTGCTGGGAGCTGATGCAGACATCCAGGGCCACAGCGGGGAGGTCAGTCCACACCAGGAAGGACAAGGACAGGGAGGCCCATGTGCTTTCCGTCTTCCCATGTCAAGGAGAGTGTGGACTGGCCTTGGGTGGGTTTGGCAAAGGGAGAACAGAAAATGAGAGAACCGAGGATGAGAGAAATGTGGCCGTGTGCGTCTGTTGGGAAGGATGGGGCAAGCGTGAAGTTGTCTGTAGTTCTGATACCAACAGCGTAATGATCCAAGATGTGTGGGCATACAAGCTCTAGTGTCTCACAAGTTTGCTTAGTTTACGGAAATAACAGAATGATACACTGTGAAATTACCAGGAGAGAACAGAAAGATGGACAGGTCTTCAGCGTACCGTAGTCACATAGACTGTGCCATCTGTCAGTACCTGTGGCACAAGTCAAACTGAAGTCTCACTGATGTAGCCGTGTTCAGTTTTAGTGATGCTGAGAAGATAAATTGGCACTTTTCTCTCCTTGGTTTCATTCTTCAGTTATTCCTATGTTGCAGTGTGACTCCTAAGCATTACACAGCACTCATTCACATGACCAGAGAATGAGGAGAACATGAAATGTCTAAAAACATGGAATAAAAAAAATTGTGATAATGCATGATTGTGGAAATTCTGTTCCATCAATCAAGATCTGCTATAAACAGATTACTGGTATAAATTGCTTTTTCTCACAACAATATATATCCTGGTAAAAAGCATGGCATTTAAATGTAGAAATAATGCTTATAATAATAATATTAATTATTATTATTATTATAGTTGTTGCTGTTGTTGTTATTATTATTAATAATAGTAGTAGTAGCAGTATTTGTAGCAGTAGTGAGTTTCCAGTTAGTAATGAAAAACGAATATAATCCAAATTCACGAATCATCAACTGTTATGACGTGTTGTACCCCGGAGTTGCAACATCCTAAAACTGGTTTACCTGATTATTATGTGTGCTGATGCAGAGATGGCATGTGGTTTAGCAGGAAAGGGCCCGGTACTGGAGCCCCTGAGGGAATACAGGCATGACATCTGCCGTCATGAGCTGTACTGGTGCATAAAATGCGTCGGACAGAAAACATCTGCTGTGGAATAATCCTCATGAAATGTGTCTGCCTCCCCTCCAGGGCATTGTTCAGATACGAGGGTTTCTCCAACAACCTCAAGCTTTCAGATTCTGGAGGTAAGTTCACCTGACCCGGACTTGCCTACCAAGACCCCATCTGTGAGGTCAAAAGCAAATTCCCCTTGAACTTCACACTATATGCACCTCTGCCATTTAGAGATCCAAGTACAGACCTCCTTAAGCCGTCACCCGCATTTTACATGCCTTTGATTTAACAGACTTGTTTAAAAAAAAAAAAATCATAAAAACAGGCAATGATGTTGTTTGTCTTTTATTCAGTTGCTTTGCAGAAGTGTTTGGTCCATAGTAACATACATTGAATATTTTGTAGAATTTTATCCATTTATGTAGTGTAACAGTGTAGTTTACAAAATTATTTCAGCACACAGTATATATATCGTCCTCCACAATCGAGCTCCCACTGACACTTCTGTAGATCACCTTGGCCATCACCGTGCTCTTAGCTACGCTTATATTTGTCTCCTTGCACCCTGCCTGTCCTGATTGTGTCTTGTCTGCCTGTTTTCCTCTGCAGTGGGTGGCTTGGCGGAGTTAAGGGGGAAGTTTCACGCTAGCAGGGCTCTCTACGGGCTGTGCCAGGTCGCTGTGGAGGGGTCAGAGCTGCGTCGGGTCATTATGATCACATGGGTGAGTCTGCAAAGTTTTAGACTTACGAAATCCAGGGTGTGCGGCCAATATTTCATAAGGGCTGGAGACTGGGCTGGGGTGTATACGTAACAACATCCTTGTCTCATCACATCCTTGGTGTGATGTTTGGGAACCGAAGCAGTCAGGCCCTTAGGACAGGGACCTGTGTAGTGTAGGCTACATTTTCAAAGTGTAGATCACTATCATTGGCCATATACAGTGTATACTGTGTATATAGGTTTATATTACTGGGGTGTTCACCTGAGCATGTGAACTCAGTGTCTTTTTTTCAGACCATCACAGAAGAGATAGAAGATGACAAAGCGATTTGATTTGACTTTTACAGGTCGGAGAAGGTGTGGATGAGTATCGCAGGGCAGAGTACGCAAGTCACCTGCCTGCCATCAGAGAATTTTTCAAGGTAAAAGCAGGTGTTTCACTCTCTCTTCCATTTCAGTCCTGGTACCTCTCCTCCGTTTCAGTTCGGTACCTCTTCAGCACCTGTGAATCCTTTAATAGACTGCACCGTTCTCAATACTCTGGATAAAGTTTACTTACAAGTACTTCATATGAGACAAGTGAACTGTCTTTTAATCACTGAACAGAGGAGATGAGGAAGAGTAAATGTCATTTTTTCTGGTCTTCCATGGTGTGCCTTAGTGTGTGTTTGCAAAAAAAAATGTAGAAACATGAGAACATTTGGAATTTATGTATAATTGCTTAACCAGATATTTTCTACAGTATGTCAATTGGGATTTTTTACTTTAGTGTTTGTTGAAATACTCTTTATTGACATAATATCTTACTAGCCTACAAGGCAACAATTTAAAGCATAACCAGTCTATGACCACAAATGTTAGCAGATTAGCCAATGTTTTGATGCTACTATACATTTTTATGAAGACAATACTTTTGTGGCAAGTGTTTTAAGGGCCACACACGAAACATACAGCAGTCTATTCAAACTATACCATGTACGATACATTAGGAAGAGTTAGGGCACAGTCATCCATATCTAATTCTGCTACCAAAATGTCAAGATCCTTGGATCTGCTCGTGACTTCAGGTTCTCAGAGTAATGCTTCTAGAATGTAAAACTGCGTAAAACTATTGCATTAATTTAAAGATGTATTTTTTTTAGAAGCTGAACTAAGAACAGTTAATTGTTAAAATGAATATCACCACATATTTTAAAATTTTAATGAAATATGTTTTTACACTTTGTACCTTATTTATATGTACCCCCTAATGGTCCTTGTCTGTTTTTGGTCAGGAAGCTTCCATGTTTGTCAATGCCAGAAACCTGGATGATGTGACAGAGGAGCGCATCAGTTCCATGGGCAGGACAGCGGGCACCTCGGCATTTCGGGGGCAAAGTGGCTCCTGCTTTTCGGACAAAGCAGAGACTGTGGTGAGAATCCCAGTTGTGGCCACCAGGGGGAGTTTTACAACCAAAAAAAAAAAATCCGTTGTAAAACAAGCACCTGCATCAATACATACTAAACCATGTCTTCAGTAACATGGACACCGAGGTTGTGGTTAAATGGACGTTTTTATTCCGATCACATTGAAATCATTCAGATTAAAGATTCCAGTTTAACTGTTTACATGGACACTAATCTGATACAATTTGTATTTAATTTAATTTAAAAATTTAATCAGAATATAACTTTGCAAAGTGGTCCCTCCCGCTTTGACGTGTATGCTGGAAGTACTCTGTTGAAAGTTGTTTTCAATAATTTTTCCCAAAATAGGGTTCAATATAATTTTTAGTTCTTTTAAAGTTTCCAACAAATGAGTATTGTCCATCGTAGACCAGTTTAGCTTTGTTGCTGCTATGTTTCTCTCACTCCTGGAAACACATCGCTTAATGTTAACCCTTCGTAGGACAAGCATGTGCAGAAAGAACATTTATTGCAACAATAGAGAAATGATTGGCTCAAGGGTTTCCATGGTTAATACTTTCCAAACAAACAGATTCTTAAAGGGTTACAGCACCCCTCTTATTCAGATCAAAAATTCATTTGGGTTCTGCCAAATCAGGCCAGTTTGTTCTGATTGAGGCAGTTACATACATTTTTTAAATACATTTTTATTATGAATGAGCCATTATTCCAATTAAAAGTGGAGTAACAGGGTCCATGGAAATGCAGCTAGAGTCAAGTTGAGAAGGAAGGTTGACTGCACTGTTAAGGTCATTTTCCTTAGGGATCAAACCAAAAGCTGACCTTTTCCTCATTTCTGCCCTCAGGGAACTAACTATAGGAGGACAGTTGCTGCCATGGAGATTCAGAAGCTCAAAAGGGATTCTTTTTGGGCCCGTTCAGAGGTGGGCGCTTCTGCAGAAACACCAGAGACATTGGGTTCCTCTATTCCCCTAATGTGCAGATATCTGCTACACTTGAAGGAATGTTCACATTAATGAAACAATAGTGTTTCCTCACTCTGATTCCACCAAGGTTTGAACGTTTAACTGAACATAGTTATGCTATTGTCAACATCTCCAATGACCGAACGATGCTGTCTCACACTCCTTTGGTTCCCACAGAGGGAGGAAGAGGAAAGGAAAGCAGAAGAGCTGAGACGAGCACTGGAGGAAAGGAGGCGTTTAGAAAAAGAGAGAGTACTACAGGAGCGCCGAGAGGCAGAGGAGCGGGAGAGGAAGATGCAGGAGAAGGAGAGGGTTGTGCAGGAGCAGAGGTCAGTAGCACACACATTACTAGTGCCACATGGATCCTTTTAACGACTCCCACCTGTGATGACCAGTTATTCCATAATGGAAGTCATAGAGATTTAAAATCCATTATGCATAACTTTGAGGAATTTGAATATTAAGAAGACAAATTAAATATCATGAAACAAATGGTTGGCAGTTAAGACCAGCAAGTATCAAAATAAAATGTGTTTTGTGAAAATGCAGTCCACACTTGGTGTCAGAGGAATACCCAGACATATTTCACTCAATTCACCTCTGCAGAGCTCTGTGGACATATCTTACATATTTCTGCACAATAGGCACAAAGTAGTTATACTTATTATACTGTTAAAATATTTGAAAATGTTGAAAAACAGTATGTGAATAGCAAATGCCCCCCCCCCCCAATTAATAATAATGAATACTTCGATGAGAACTTTTATTACCCATCACAGATAGACTTTTGGTAGGTGAAGCTGTTTGCCGTAACATCTGTAAGACTGTGAGGGCCTGGAGCTTCTCCTTTGTGTCTCGCCCTCTCAGGAGGATTCAGGCTGAAGAGGAAGCTGAAGCTCAGAGACAGGAGATGCTCAGATGGGTGAGTAAGAGGAGCATGCATGTAAAACCATGGTTTAAGCGAGTATGCGCGTGTGCGCACACGCACGTGTGCAGGTGTATCTGTGTGGTCCGAAACTCAGGCACAGACTCGTGCCGGCGTCTGTGCGTGTGCGCGCGCACATGTGTAGGTGTATCTGTGTGATTCGAAACTGAGGCACAGACTCGTGCCGGCATCTGCGCACACGTGTGAGCACGTGTGCAGGTGTATCTGTGTGATCCGTGACTCAGGCACAGACTCGTGCCGGCGTCTGCGTGTGTGTGTGCACATGTGTGCAGGTGTATCTGTGTGATCCGAGACTCAGGCTGAGGATGGGCACAGACTCGTGCCGGCGTCTGCGCACGCATGTGAGCACGTGTGCAGGTGTATCTGTGTGATCCGTGACTCAGGCACAGACTCGTGCCGGCATCCTGCACTTGTACTTGATGCGTAGTGCTACCGGTATCCAACGCTTCATGTGTAAGTCAAGACACGCCCACAGTTTCAGTTTCAGTTATGAAAAACCTACTTAAACTGGAAATGCACCCCCACATCCAATCTGTTAATCCCACTTGACAGGCTTTGCATACGTGTCCAGTGTTGTGTCCTGATGCCACTGAACTTGTATTTAAGTAAAACATGGAAACAGTGATAAAAATAATAATTTACAATGAGGCAGTACACGTTTCCTCTACACCTGAGCAAACATGACAATCATGGAATATGGACGTGCTTGGATCTTACACGGTGCATTCCTTTTTCCTTATGAACTTACAAAGATGACACTGAATAGTTACTTTTTGCCCCTTTCTATTTTCGTTTGCATTACTTCACCACAACCCTATGAAGACCAGAAGTCTTATTAAGAACGATCAAACCAAACGTAGGACCAAACAGCATTAGTGTGGCTTCCATTTACATCTGAAAAAAGGCAAAACAGGTGCCTGTGCTTGAAAAATGAATGAGTTTAAATAAAACACACCTTTGGGTTTCAGGAACAGCAAAAAAAGCAGCATGAGGAAGAGATGAGGGCTGCTTTCACACACAGCCATTCCTTCAGCGAGGCAGCGGTGAGCCCGATTTTACTAGTGCTCTTAACTTAGCACTTACCCTCTTTTGAAGACCCAGTTGAACACCAGACTCACTCACAAGTGCACTTGTGAGTGAGGACACAGTTTAGCTAACAGACTTCCTGGTCTCTTTACGCCCATTCAGGAGGCAGCGGCACTGGTGTCTCAGCGCTCTGGTAATCCGCGTGAGTTTTTCAGGCAGCTGTCCTCATCGTCAGCACAGGAGCCAGTGAGCCCGGTCTCTCCACGCTCAGGTGAGGGCCCAGGTAGCAACTGTGGCCTGCACTCCATCCATTGCTTGGAAAAAGTGTGCATGACAGTGAAAGGGCCAAGTATGCTAAATGTTAGCATTTCTGAGGAAATGGCCTGTAGTTGACATCTACATTGACATTGATCTCTTACAAGTGTGTTGATCTCAGCAGACATGGCAGACGTGCTTCTTGAGTTTTTCCTTTTTGTTTTTTGGTTTCTCCATTCAGGCAGGCCTCCTTTCAGGAGGTACCACCGCAGCCTGACTAACACGGCGTTTATCTTCGGAAGGACAGACCTGCCTAACCCCATCGAGCCCCAGGGTCCCACAGTGCAGTCTGCGTCCGATACAAGTCCGGAGCCCGTGACAGAGGGGCTTCTGTCTGCTGGCAGCCAGGACATCCATGACCCTCCCAGCCCTGGGTCCTCTGCCCCACCCTGTGTCCCTGTGTCAGTTCTGTCACCCCAGCCACACAAACCAAACCCAGTTCATAACACCAGTATGACAGAGACTCCCTCTGTGACACCATCACTGGACCAGTCCGATACAAGTCCGGAGCCCGTGACAGAGGGGCCTCTGTCTGCTGGCAGCCAGGACATCCATGACCCTCCCAGCCCTGGGTCCTCTGCCCCACCCTGTGTCCCTGTGTCAG
>JABJVR010000095.1:4855408-4883763 GCA_025773905.1 Chitala chitala | reverse complement strand
TTCTGTCACCCCAGCCACACAAACCAACCGCAGTCCATAACACCAGTATGACAGAGACTCCCTCTGCGACACCATCCACTGGGCCAGTTGCCCCAGACCTCCTCACCTGCCATTCTGACACTCCACTACTGCAGCAGAACCACTTTCCACTGGTGTCACAGATTGCCCTCATATCAGAAGACGCTTTATGCCCTCCACTAGAGGAAGTCCAGCACCCGCAAGGTAGGAGTCGACTGACATAGTCAGTTAAGTGCTACACAAAAGGACTTTATCATCAGAACATTCATACAAACCTTAAACGTACCACAAATGTGTATTATCAACCATGTACTTTAACAGGTTCTGAAGAATCTAGTACAGGCTGGAACAATAACATAAATGAGGTCGTTATTAAGATTCTAGACTAAAATAAAAGAGACAGGACACTATCTAAGTAAATTAAGTTACATTGTATGTTTCCCACACCAGGATGTGTTGTATCAGATCAAAGTGGAAAATGCAAAATCATCTTTACGTATTGAGTGCTTCCTTCGGCAACATTCTTCTCCAAACACAGAGTTTTTTTATCTCAGGAAGGCGTTTATGTTAGCAGTGAAGACATTCTTCGTCTCTTTGCAAATGAGAAGTCTTTGGAGCATAAAAGATATGTGCAACTTGCATATCCTTGAAAAGCTACATACTTAAAATAAATTTTTAAATTCCAGGTGGTGTTTACATAGATACTAACCAGGACTTTATATTGAAAGACTATGCATTAGTGCTACAGTTGATCTTGGCCAGCAGTTCTCAGTTCGATTTGTGCTGCCGCGGCTTTGATGGAGGAATGTTTGGGGAAGTGAGGTTCGTATGTTACCATCACGTTATGTACACCAAGAACATATGTGTGTGTGGACAGGTGTTCTTTTCTTCTATGGATGGAATCCACACAAAAAAGAGGCACAACGAGTTTGCTACTGTTCACTGTAAAAGTGGCTACACACAGTAAAGCAAGAACAGATCAACTCAGTGGTCAATAAATATGCCTGAAAAATATTTATTATTTGAAAATTTATTTAGGAGCAGCTGAATTTGCTTGTATGTTTTCTTCGCTGTTAACGTAAGAGTGAAACGTAGAACGCTGCCTTTGGAAAACGACACCTTAGGTTCCAGCAGGTGGAGCCAGAGTATAGATCTGTGTGGCAGCTCACACGTTTGCGGACGGATGGATTAATTTAAACCGGGGACGACCAACCACGGTCCAGGAGAGCCTCAGTGGGACCAGGTTTTTGTTTCGGCCAATTCAGTCGATGTAACTTGATTAAATTAAATAGTAATTACATCATTGTTTATCCTTCTTCTCCGTGATAATTTGTCTGTGCGTAGTTGTTTTAAATTATTAAGAGTTACAAAGAAGAAAGTTAAGTGAGACTCTTGTGCTTTATGATCGGTAACGTAATTACAAACCACACATTATGATGTCTCTCTAACTGCAGAATTATAGCAGAAAATGTATGGATAATTCAGCAAGGTGTTAAATTGAAACTTGTTATTATTAATCGTATTTGAATAGTAACAATTAATGAATCAATTAATGAATAGCAGAAACAGGGGCCAATAAAGAATTCTTAAGCAGTGGCTTAAGTGATTATTACAAAGAATGGATTCAGATATACCACATCAATTAAATTGTTTAAAAAATAAAATAAAATAAACTAAGCAACGTCAGTACATATTTGTAATGCTTTTAAAATTCTTATTTAAAATTAATAAAGCTTCTTGAGAAATACTGGATTGACGCTGTAATTATACATAGAGAATCAATGTTTAATTGATATTAAGGTTCAATTAAAAGCAGAAATTGGCTGAAGCAAAAACCTACACCCACTGGGGCCCTCCAGGACTGTGGTTGGCCACCCCTGATTTAGACTGAGCAGAGCCAAGTTATGTAATTGCAACATTTAACTCGTATTTAAAAATAACAATTAGCTAAATTACTTATTTTTCGTAATATTAAATTTAATTAATTAAATTTATCAGTTATTGTTAACAGCTTGTTGAAAAGACACAGATTGTACCTTTCTTATATGACTCCTTTTCTCATATTTTAAACCTAAAAAAAATTTCAACTGACACTGAGCCATACATCTTATCTGCATCTTATTTCATTTGAAATTTATTTTGTAAAAACCACCTTAAAAAAAGGCTGGTAGTTATAGACTAACAGCATCAGCTCAGATGGAGAAAAGCTGCTCCCAATCAGAGGTCACAAACTGTTTAAACACTGGGAGGCAATTTTGTTTTATTCTATAATAGTATTATTGAACACCAGTGTAATTATTCACAAAATGTTACGAGCATGGTACAAACTATTCTTACTTTATAAACCAATTACACCACTCAAGAATTTCACTAGAATAAAGCATGCAGATAGGTTTTTGTACAATGAGAAAAGACAGACAGAAATCACATTCATGCAGTTTCTTAAACTTTTAAATCTTAAAATCTAAATTAGTATATTGGGATCAATTTTTTAACTCAAGAGCATAAACATTTCTAGTATAAAATTTTATTGATTATTTTGACAACTCATTACAAGCAAGTCCGCGACTCAAAATCGATCACAACCCATAGTTAAGGAAACACTGCCATAATTGAGTTTTATTAATGACAAAAATGTGATTACAATATACTAACAATGTAACAAAAGGATTCTGTCCATTAGAACAGGTTTCATATAAAGTAATATTCAAGAATATTCAAGAATAAATAAAACCTCAACCTTTAGGGAAAGATAAATAAATACACTAAAAAAAATAAACAACAATTAAAGAAAAAACAGAAATGGATGTGTTTTGTAAAAGACAGTTTATTAGCACAAACTGTCCCAAAGTCTCAGGGCATTTTAAAAACAAACGCGCCTGAAAATACTTACGTTCCACAAACGGATACTTTGCCAAAAGCCGCACTATTTGCTATAAATCCACTCCGCCGACACATTCAGTAATAATTGCACTACACTCTTCGTATATTTGCCGTATAAACCATTTCACTTGATCTCCTAAATGGCGGACACTCGTACATGGGTCACACGACTGCAAATTCTCCATACAATTACTTTTGTATTTGTAATCTTTAGTCATTACAATATATGAAGTGATATGCATCTTTACTAATATGGTTGTTTAAAATACCTTTCTGTTAGAACTGCTTATTAACTGATACACAGTTACTGGAAACTGAGTAACTTATTTTATGGAATGTTCCAAAAAAATGCCAGACGTCTGGCTGTGTCTTTTTTTTTTTTTTTTTTTTTTGGGCTTCTTACTCTTGTTCTGACAGCAACCACAATGGCACGGGAGTAGTGACTGAAGTAAATTCTGTTTACTGCTACGCTGTCAGCTTTGCTATGTGTGGTATGCCGTGCTGTTGTCTAACCGAGCTGTTTGGAGAACCAAATGAGAAGATAATCTCAACATGAGAACACAATCTTTGGTCTATGAACTGTTGGTTTTAACGTGAGGCCGTCAATGAGGCTTAGTTTACATACGAGACCATACCGCACCTCTCCGGTCACTGCCCCAAATTCTGTCTGGGACCAACATTTCGGAAGCAAGTGTGTGCCAGCAGGGGTGGGAGCTTAGACTAAACCATTTGAGGGTAGGGGTGCTTAGGGTAAAAACTCAGTAAAATAACTTTATGATGAGATCTTGTGCTTTTTGTATACCAAGCATTATATATATTATATTATAGGGCAGGATAGTCCCCCGTCTGAACACTGGAGGGGATGTGTCCCGTCTCCCACAAATCTGCGCCAGCACCGACAGGATGCTCCACCATATAGTTAAAGCTATAAGTCACAGCAAAGAGGACTATCTCATGAGCAGCGCTGGAAGATGCTGTATCTCGGACAGCAGATACAGTATAGCATGGCGTTTCTTGTGGGGACAGCGTCAGTTTGTAACAGTATACATTTTATCTGCTAACAAAAGCTGTTGCTTGTCACGATGAAAAAGAACCTTGAAAACTCATGGTAGAGACGATAAGTGTGCTATCAGACTTCGTAGTCCACTTGATTTTCAAATGACTACTCAGTATGTGCACACTCGTGTCTATACTGCGTAATCTCTGTGTCGATGCAAATCGGCTATGAAGGAAGAACGCTTCACTTTTTCCTTATGGTTGCGTTTTGTGTTATACGCCCATTTTAGCTATTGTACGCCTTTGAAATCACAAAGTGTCTCATACCTGATAGACAGATAATTGCGATTACTTGGAAATTGTGTTGGCGTACACCCGAATTCAAAGCAAACCTGTTTAAATTGCAGATTCCCACTCAGCGGCCTGTGGAGAAAAACAAACACATCTAATAAGCATTGCTAGACAGAGACTGCGTGCTTTCATTGATAAAGTGTTATTTTAAAAGATTATATTTAAAAAGTGCTATACGTAGTTGTAAATACAAATGGACAACTACACAAGAAGACTGCTGCTTACAAAGTTCCAATGTAAAATACAGTACAAGCTTTGAATGTGTGTATACATGTATACATACATACATATATGTCGTTGTCATATATATATATATATATGACAACGACATGGTATGTGTAAATTAAGTAATAAAATAAAATTTAATGTGTTGATTTCAATTTTGTGTAGACCTTGCACTAATGAATAAGTAGAAATATGGACTGGAATTTGGACCAATTGGGAATCACTGCCATAAAAAACATGTTTTTCCCATAATGCCCTTTAGTTTTGCTGTGCAGTTTTCAGAAACATATAAATTGTGTTATAGCAGACACGGGTATACGACCAGCTCCCCTTGACAGGTCAGAGTACCTGTTTTCGGGTTTTACTTCTCAAACACATTGACCAATACCTACAGACCCACAGGAATACCTATATTGCACTGCTATATACTTTTTATTGATTTGGTCAGGTAATTCATAGCAGGATACTTGAAGTTCACACAAAAACATGCTTATTTTTCACCTCCAGGTGGAATTTAGTTCAACATTAAGGTTATTAAAGTCAGACTAAGATCACATCTCTGTGTTTTTCCTTTAGGAACTGTTGGTGCACTGGTGGATGGCCATCTGGACTTAGAGACAGATCTCAAGGTGCATGTAATGGTAATTGTATGGATTTATATCACATCCCTGTATACAGGTCTACAAAGATAGCAATGCCTACAGCAATGTGTCTCACATTAATTATTGTGTAAATTTTATTTTTACATTTGGGTTTGTGTTTGTGTGTGTGTGTGTGTGTGTGTGTGTGTGTGTGTGTGTGTGTGTGTGTGTGTGTGTGTGCACGTGCATGTGTGTGTATGTGTTTTTGTGTGTAGACTTTTCAGTGTTGTCCTTGGCAGTATTTGCACTGACATTTTATGGTATGTTTGTGCATGTGTATGTTCTGGGTTTCCTCTCACAGTCCAAAGACATGTAAGTCAAATGGATTTCAACCTCTAAATTGTCCTTAGTATGTGGATGTGTGTGTGTGCTTTGCGATGGCTTCAGTTGGGATACACTCTGTTTTCTGCCTCATGTTTTCTGTAATAGGCTCCTGTGATTCTGTACACAATAATCAGTCATAATATAAACTAATTGATTTTTTAGGTGCATATTCCAGACACAAATACAAGTGTCACAACAGAGATTGAAGAAGAAGATGATTCAATGGTAACAGAGACTAGTTGTTCCATGGAGAAAATTCCCAAGGCTCTACAGGTTGGAATGGATGGACCCCATTCTTTAAGAGAAGAGGACAGCTACACCTTCAGCAAGGCTCCTTCATGCTCAGAGTCAACAGTGGATGTCTCAGGTGAGGAGGAGATTTCCCCCAGGCTGAGCTCTGTGACTACCGGCCTTAACGAAGGCGGATGTCCTGAAGAGGATGCAAGTTCTGACAGGGACAGTGAAGCTGGAGAGAGACCCGAGTCGCCAGGACAGGCCTCCCCTGGGACAGTGATGCTAGATCTGCTTG
The DNA here is from genome assembly GCA_025773905.1 of Chitala chitala. NCBI lineage: Eukaryota > Metazoa > Chordata > Actinopteri > Osteoglossiformes > Notopteridae > Chitala > Chitala chitala. The sequence continues at coordinate 4,877,796 of JABJVR010000095.1, read as the reverse complement.
GACAGGCAGAGGAAGAGGAAACATACGAGTCCCTCACTGGGTCGCTCTGGAACACTAGCATAGCTCCAGGTATGTAGGAGGCTACAGTACTGGCTGGACAAGCTGGGTGTACATGCAGTTATCGTGCCTGATATCCTTCTGTTCCTCAAATATAGCTGCAGGTGCTGTAGACCAGCTAAATACACAGGTATCATCAACAGTGGAGTCTACCAGTGTACTTACTGACAACAATGAAGGTGAACATCTAAATGTCCTATATGGACATTGTGGATCTGGTATGTACATTGGCTATGTCTCCACTAATATACTCTTTCATATCAAGACTAACTGATTTTGAGATGTACTGTACTCATAATAATATTATGAACCTGTGCTCCTTTCTAGATCAGAGCTTTATTTCCATGAAAGAGGACCAGCAATCCAACATGATTTACTCAACCCCAGAGCATGACAGGATAGAGGAAGACTTACTTTCAGAAACACAGGAAGACACAAAAACACACAATGGAAATGAGGTATTGATGAAAACACTGGATCGTTATTGCAGAAAAAATATCTGTTGCAATTGAGATAACATTCCCCATTGAGCTATCATCACAGGGTTGGGAAACGAAAAAAATGTCTTTTTATTTATAATTACTCCAAAAATAGTTGCAGTTAAGTTCCATTTATTAGGTCACATAATTTGTAAGGAAAATATATGTAATTGAATTTGCACACTGAAAGAGATTGTGTTAGTAGATGATACCACCTGAGTTTTTATGCTACAAACTTTATGAGAAGCTTGGGATTTTGGACAACTCTATAAACTTCCTCGCCAGTTTTGGGACTAGAACATTTTTATCTCCCTTGTCAAAAATAGTTCTAAACCAGTTTGAGCCATGAGCACAATATATTGGTGATTTCTGAAACATGTTACTATCAGCTATGGAATGTGGCAAAGTACATGAAGTTGTACTAACCTATTAGTGTTAATTAATGTAATTATATATATTGTTACACATACCTGTCAAGTCATGTACAGTATAATCATTAAATGGATTTTGTAAAGGTTCAGGGTGAACCCTAGGCAAGGAGGAGAGGGTTGAGTCTAGTGTGCGAAGGCTTTTAATGGATCAAACAAAGGAGGGCCATACAGGGTTAATGGAATGATACAAAGAACTGAAATAACAACCAAAGGTAACAGGCCAAAGAAACTTCAGGGATCACAAGTCTAAACAGGTTACAGAGTCTAACAAAGACTACCACAATTTCAACAACTGACAACCAACTAAACCAGAAGGGGAGTATTTAACAGAACACTAACAGAGTAGAACGATACAAGGCTGGGAAGTGATAACGAGGGGATAATCAGCAGGACAGGAGGAAGGGTGACATCTAGGGGACAGAGGGAGCATGACAGGGCAGGCGTGTCATTTTAAATTGTAATCATTGTTTTTAAAATAATTTTAAGTAATTGTTAAAATTTAGACTTTATTAATTTCTCATAACAGATGATAATAACATGTTTATAGATTTAACTGAAAGTACACGTGTAGATAAACACAAGTGTACACTCCGGAATGTAGTACATGAAAACGTCAGCCTCTTCCACTCGTTCTTCCACAGATAAAGCCGACTAAATCTTTGTGTTACGTGTCAGTGATGTTATTTTCTCACATTCTTAACATTTCATCGTTATTATCATGTTACGGCAAATACCGATCAGCCATAACAGTGTAACCCCTGACAACCGAACTGAATAACATGGAATATCTTGTTACAGCGGCACCGGGAAGTGGGTGTGATATATTAGGCAGCAAGTGAACATTTTGTTTCTGAAGTTGATGTGTTGGAAACAAAAAAAAAATTGCTGAACATAAGGATTTGAGCGACTTTGGGCAAAAATTTAATGGCAAGGTCAGAGCAGCTCCAAACTAGGTCAGTGCAGCTCCAAACTAGGTCAGAGCAGCTCCAAACTAGGTCAGTGCAGCTCCAAATATGCAGCTCTTGTGAGATTTTTCTGGTTTGCAGTGGTCTGGACCTACCAAAAGTGGTTCAAAAAAGAAACCCAGTGAACTGGCAACAGAGTCACAGGCAGCCAAGGCTCATTGATGCACGTGGGGGGGTGAAGGCTGGCCCATGTTGTCCAATTCAATAAAACAGCTACTGTAACTCAAATTGTTGAAAATGTTAATACTGTTTCAGATAGAAAAGTGTCAGAACACACAATGCATCGCAGTTTGTTGCATATGGGGCTGCATAGCTGCAGATTGGTCAGGGTGCCCATGCTGGTCCATGTCCACTGGCAAAAGCACCTACATTGGGCACCTGAGCATCAGAACTGGATTATGGAACAATGGAAGAAGTTGGCCTGGTCTGATGAATCATGCTTTCTTTTACATCATAAGGATGGCCAGGTGCATGTGCATTGCTTACCTGGGGAAGAGATGGCACCAGGATGCACTATGGAAAAAAGGCAAGCCAGCGGAGGTAGTGTGATGGTTTGGGCAATTTTATGCTGAGAAACCTTGGGTAATGCCTTTCATGTAGATGTTACTTTAACATGTACCACCTACATATAAACACGATAGCTTACCTAGTACAGCCCTTTTTGGAAACGGTATTCCATGATGGCATTTGCCTGTTTCAGCAGGATCATGTGCTTTGCCACACTGCAAAACTGGTTCAAGAGCTGTTTGAGGAACATAATAAGAAGTTTGAGGTGTTGTCTTGGCCTCTAAATTCTCGAGATCTCAATTCAATTGAGCATTAATGGGATGTCCTGGAAAAACATGGAGGCCCCACCTGACAACTTACAGGACTTAAAGGATCTGCTACTGACAGCTTGGTGGCAGATACCACAATATACCTTCAGAGGAGCGGAGTCCCTGCCTTGATGTGCCAAGGGGGCAAAGGGGAATTTACTAAGTGTTAGGTGTGTGATCATAATATTATGGTTGATCGGTGTATGCAGTAGGAGCCCAGCAGTGAAGCAATGCTGTTTACATGTAGACAGGTGACAAATTACAGGAAAAACCAACATAAAGTAAATTTTGATGGACTGTTTTTGCTGGCACAGTCTAATCACAGTCATGAAACGTGGGTTGTCAACCACAATTCCTGACCCTATGTACTGATGTTTTTCTCCATAGATCTAAATGCAGATGTCACTTTAGTCACTGTTCCTGCTGAAACACCAGCCAGTTGAACAGTCTTTGTGACTGAAGCTCCTGCCATCCTTGCCCCAACAATGAACCCTCTGTCAAAGTCACTTAGATCTTTTCCACTTGCATCGTCATCCAACATCAGAATCAGCTGGTCCAGCTCAGAATTTTCATACATGCCACAGAGCACAATAACATGTTCACTGCTCAGTTGTACCATGCAGTGCACCTATGTGGAAGCATCTGCATTTATTATGGTTCTTCACTCATTTATCCAGGTGTTTCCTTAGATTATCACCTGTTTGTATAAATTTGAGTCTCACTCACTCTGCAGAAACTATAACAAGGTGCAGCTTTCATTGCAAACATTGCTAGGCACCAATTTACCACCATCTTCCTGATATCACTATCCACGTTCTTTGCATTTTATTCTTTGTTTTTTTTTTTTTTATTATTACTTCTTTGCATTTAACCCATCCCCTGGGGGGAGCAGTGGGCAGGTAGCTACACGTAGCGCCCACAGAGGTAGCATTTGAGCATCTTGCTCAAGGACACACCTAGTTGGGTTGGGATTCAAACCCAAAGACTTCCGCATCCCAGCCTGCTGTTCCACCCATCGAGCCACCAGACTGCTGTTTTTTTTCGATGGACACATATGACACATTCCATTCATGACAAGTGATGGAGACAAAATAGGAGTTGCCCCTTTTTCACACCTACCTGTCAAAATGTAAATCATTAATAGCTATATTCAATATGGGATCTCAACTTCAAACTATTTTTGGAACGTTCATGTACTGTACAGAGGGTGTGTGAACCCTTGGCTGTTGGTATGTAGTCTAGTTCTTTATTTTACTTTATTAACAGCTGTCTCCAGAATTATTGTCTTATGTATTTTTGGCAGAGCACAAGTATAAAAGGTAACCCCACTTCCTGTATCTTGCTAATAGTTGAGTTGAGCGCTTGCATCGGCTACACATCAACCCCACTGACACTTTGTTGAATAATTAATTTTTTTTTTTTAACGACAATGCTGACCAACCCCATGTTTGTCCCTGAGATTGCCAAGTTCTTCAGGAGGCAGAAAGTAGATGTATTCGCAGCTATCATTGGTTTCATAAGAATATCCCATTCACTAACCGTCAAATCCAATTACACAAACCGTACATCATGCAGGTAGCTCTGCGTGTAAAAGGACGGGTGTTCTCATGTACAAAAATAAATTCCTACAACTTATTCTGGTAAGGAAGAAATGGAACAGCCTCCGGGTAGCATTAAGTTTCGACGGTATATCACAGATCATCTCGCTTCAATGGGTCCATTTTGCTAACATATCTAAGGATGTAGTTAAAATCATTATAGAAATGTACAAAAACATTCTTAAAAGATTTCACAGCATGGTAAGCAGAAGCAATCTTAGACTGTTTGAAAAACAATTGTGCTATGATAGTGCTATGAGAAACATGCCTTAATATTTTTGACTGTGTCCTGTGCCCTATGTGTTCTGGGATGGGCTCCAGGCTTCCCTGTAACCTTTAACAGGATAAGCGGTTTAGAAGATGACTGACTGACTGTTTAAAAAAAATGTTGTGGTTTGAATTGCTACTCTCAACTGACTGAATAAGTGACGACTAACCTGAACGCATAACAATGTGACTTAACAAGGTGTTTAGTTTCATACTACTTTCCTGTCTAGGTTGGTTGCATCCCCACTGGGGGTTTTGGACAGGTTGCGCTTGGAGTGTCATATCTCGGTGACTGCCACACAGAGACCTCTAAATCTTTTTGTTAAATGGGGTTTTTTCACAAGCCAATTTTATTAGCAGAGTTAACTACCACAGACACTCAGAATCACCTGACAGGCACAGAGGCAGCTGACAGTGTCGGGCAGGGCCAGTTCTTCTGGGATGAGTGTGTGAAAAGATTACAATGAGGATGCTTTGTGAGTTGCATATTTCCCCTTGTGGGCATGAAGTCACAGGAGAGTGACTTCGCCACCAGTAGAAGAAATTGCTACAAGGCTTGACTTCAATAAGCCCTTCGTCCCATTGTCTGACAGGCTGTTAAAGCAGGGGTGTGTAGTGTTTGTTTAAAAACAAATGGTTCACTTTAAATTGCAGATAGGTTCAGTCCCACAAAGCCGAAACTGGTTATGTTTCTCTGTATTTAAAAAGTAAATTGGAATTTTTGCCTCCAGTGTGAAAAATGGGTTTGTGTGAGAAAGTCCTTATGGTGGTATGCTTTATCCGGTATAGCCCTTATATATAATGTATTTTTTGCAACACATGAAATCTCTGCTAGTTCAGGATGCAACAAAATATTTATGTTTTGAAAGGATAATATCATATGCTGGAAGACATTTTATATGAGCTGTATGGTGACTCAGTAGGATAGGCAACAATGAGGAAACTCTAGATCTCTGTCTGTGTGTTGTTTTCATGCATTTAATGTGGTCCTGTGCATTTCAAACTATTCCAGGGTTTACTGAATTCCAAAGACACAAACTTTATGTTGGAAAAAAACTGGAAAAAAAAATTATAAATACATACATACATACATAATTGAAGGATGTGAATATTTTCACATACAGCAGACTCTCTAATTTCTGACTTTGTGACTCAATCTGTTTGTCCCACAGAGGATGAATGAGGCTTCTTCAGAGAGTCCTCTCTGGATACCGCCGCCATTGTGGAAACTGTAACAGAGACGCAATAGAGAGGCAGACACAAAATGGCTCCCAGCAACTTGCCATCCTCAACTATGTGAAGCCCGTCTGACGAGGTGGTCAATTACATAAGACTCCCATATACACAAAACCATCTTTCAGAGATGTGTTCACACAAGTGATGAGTTGTAACCCTATTTTACACATATCGAAGTGTCAATGCATGACCTACTGTAACAGTACTGTAAAGTATTCCTTTAATTGCGATGTCATTCAAGAGTGATAAGGCGTGCCGCCCTTTAGTTAAAATTGTGAAGGTTAAAGTCACACCCACAAATTACGCTGTTATTATGACTTTTTAAAAGACAGACTATGTTGGTATATTAAAAGAAAACCTTTTATGACATGAATGAATGGCATGAATCACTAAATTTAAAGATAGGAAAAGACACCTTCCAGCTTAGTAACTGGTATACTTTTAGACAGAGACATTTATCAGAATATCTGCTATTCCCTAGGAGCCTGTCCTTCACTAAAGGTGCATATTTCAACATTTATTTTCAAAATTTTGATGTCAGCTTATTAATATATTTTTACCTTTCACCAGATAGTATTAAACGCATACAAAACAAAACATTTAAGTTCTATTGAATATCTGCATACAATTTCACAGTAAAACAGACTTTTTAGTACAGAAATTAATCTGTGGGTGTATTTGTCCTTTTCCAGATTTTTAAATATTTGGATTAATTATGTGTAAATTGGTTGTTTGAATATCTACCTGAAATTAATTGTGCACAAAAATTGTACAGAAGTTTGTATTTTCATCCCCATGCATAAACTAACATCATTCATAGCATGTGACAACAGATACACAGCACTTTCAGAAGGATCTTCACTTGTAAAACCGTGCATTTAGTTTGAACATGTGTGGCTGGATTTCTTTCCAGCTGGCACAGTTCCTGATACACAACCCCCTGACATCAGTGTTAAATGCTATGTTGAAGGCTGTTACTGCATTGCATGGAAAATTTGTAAATGCAGGTAGGGTACCACTTACAACTTCTGTGACTTATGAGCATCCATGCTTGGCCCTGCCTACCAATAATGTATATAATTTATTTTCAGCCATGGCTGTCCGTCGCAAAGCTAACTGTTTGAAAGTGTTAAACCGTCCATACAGTGACAGGTCAATGTAGCAGTCTCTGTTTCTACCGTACAGCTGTTTGTACACAAAAGCGTCAAAAAAACAGTTTTTTACTACACTTGATCTCTGTACTTTACTTATTGACTCTGTGCAGTTCTGTAATGTTAGGTATTCATACTGTGTGCTACAGTACAGCACAACGTAAAGTGAAGCTGCACAAACGTCTGATTTACAACCTAGTTCTTTGAAAAGAGCCCTGCTGTGTATAAGATCCTACCTGGAACTGAAAGCTTCACATGACCCATTTGCAAGGTTTTGTTATGTCTGTGCCAGCTGTGGCCCGTTCTTTCAAAGCTCCCCCTGTCCATCATCCATTGTACTGCAGCTATCCTGCCAGTAATTATAGCGCAGCCTCATTCTTAGGCTCATTCTTAGGGCTGACACCGGTGCTTATCTGACACATTCCAGGTAAGTGTACATTTGTCTGGCAAACCTGCAAAAAATGTACGTGTGCATTTAACAAAGTGCATGTATGTTTTATGAAAGATAATATGGATTTCATTCATGCATAGGGCTGTTGATTTTGTTAGTTAACTGAATTAAAAAGGTACATTTGTACTTCATACAGACTTATTATTATAAGAATCTGAAAAATGCGTTGTCTTATTCCAACAGGGTTTTAAAAACATACTTAAGGTTATTATGTAATAAATCAGTCAGTCATCTTCTACACCAGTTATTCCTGGTGAGGGTCACGGGGAAACCTGGAGCCCATCTCAGAACACATAGGGCATAGGGCACAGGGCAGGGGACACCCAGGGCAGGGCACAGGGCAGGGGACACCCAGGGCAGGGCACAGGGCAGGGGACACCCAGGGCAGGGCACAGGGCAGGGGACACCCAGGGCGGGGCACAGGGCAGGGGACACCCAGGGCAGGGTGCCAACCTACCACAGGCAGTTTGGACAGACCAATCAACCTAACCTGTATGAGTTTGGACTGTGGGAGGAAACCAGAGAACCCAGAGAAAACCCACCAAGCACAGGGAGAACATGCTAATTCCATGCACACAGACCCGAGGCAGGAATCGAGCGCTAACCACCACACCACCTTGAGCTAAACCAGGCACAGCACAATTAAAATGTGTAATGACATCAACACTTTTTATGCTCTTTTTTTCAGGTTTTTTTATTACTGGCTTTCAGTACTCATAATTATATGTTTCACTTATGGCATTCTTACTGTAACCTTCTGTAATTCTTTCTGTACCATTATATGCAATAAAATGTTTGCTTTATGTTGTCTGTTTGGTACATAACAAGCATATCATTTGCTGCTGACACACAACAGTAATAAACGTTTTTCTTTCCATTTGATTCCACAGTTCATCTGCAGTAATTTCCCATTAATTCTGTCACTGGACACTGAGAGGTTTTGCTTCTCAAAGAGACTGCTTTTCATTGCTTATCTGTATGCCAGCTGCTGACATGACTAGGAATGTAATAAAGAATAACCACCTATCCTGTACAGTGTTGCAAATGGCCTGGTGTCCTTAAAATACTCTGGCCAAACAAATCACAATGAACGTACACACACACACACACATGAAAACACACTAAGGGCAATTTGGGTTGTCTAGCTCACGTATCCTGAATGTCTTTGGGCCATGGGACAGAACTGATGAACCCACATTTGCACGTGGAAAACACACGCAAATATACAGTGGCAGGAGCCCAACTTAAAAGTGCGAAGCCAAAATGTTACCCACTGTTTTTAAGGGATGCAATGTGGCCTCAGTCTTAGTGTCAAACGTGAGTAGTTAACTTCAACTAATAATTTTTTCACTATAGGCCACAGTGTATAGAATAGGTTTATGGTACATAGGCAATGCTTTCAAATAGTGTTCTTAGTTTTTGTGTGTTCCTTTTGTTAAATATTATTCTTCCATGCATTATGTGTTTGTGTAGCTTGATCTCAAGGATGAAACAAGTTCAACAACTTTTTTTATACAAGCCTGTTGACTACTGAAAGGATTGCAGATGTGATATTCATCATGTAATGTACAAGAAGAACAATTCACAAGAATTTCAACATTTTGGTGGACTAAGTGAAAAGATGTCACACCAATGTAGTAAATGATCCCCATCTATTTGTCTCCAATCATCCATGTTGACTGAAACATGTTTAATGCATGACACTGAGAGACAGGCGCATGCATAGCTGGAATACTTCAGTGTCTTGTGTGTAGCGAATTGCGGTCATTCACAAGCTTACCGTGACTTCTTACACTTTCTCATGACAGTATGGCACATCCCAACTTGGCAGCATACTTGCTGTAAACAAAGTTTTAAAATGTGCAAAAAATTCTCTTTTTTTTGCTGTTTAAACACTAAGACAAAAAATGTACGTCACACGAAAGCTATGCTCTGTGTCTTGGCTAGAGCATTCCCCCTGCACAGACATAGAATTTGTGAGTTAAAAGGGAAAAGAATTATTACCAGAACAAAAAAATGTACAGTTACTCAGACACTGGTAGTTATACATTCAGAATGAAAACATCTTATTTTGTTGCTTAAATTACTGTTGAGAATTTTGGTTAGTTTTACCCTTTGTGCGCACAGTTATTCACTAATAATCTGCAGTGGGCAGATTCATGCTGCATTCATACTTGTTTGATTTTTTTTTTGCCTTTCATCTTTTTTATTCTTGTAAAACATACACATTTATAATAATAATCATCTTTTTTATTGTCAGTGCGTACATATACATGTTACACACATATGTCATGACAAAATTAGTTTTTTTTCATTTAGCCCATATTGCTGGGGGGAAACAGCAGACAGCCACACACAGCACCCAGGAAGCTGTTGCTGAGCGTTTTGCTCAGGGATTCCCCTGGCAGCTGTGTCGGGATTCAAACCAGATTATTTAGGATTAAGGTCCTTTAATTAGGACCTTTAATTTTTTGTCCCAGTGTGATGCTGTACCCATTGAGGCACGAGGCCAGTATATACCCTATGTACTTCTTGCAATGTCCTCCGCTTTGCGGATTTTAAATGGCGACTAAGTCACCACCTAGCCACACCCTCCAGGAGCCAAATGCCAGAATTGCTTCTGAGTATGATCCTCAGTGTACCTTTACACACAACATGCTCCAGTCCGGTGAACACATACTCATGAAACTGAGCCAGGTTTTTCTCTCAAAGCATGTTGGGAAAAAAATATAAAATAAGAATAATAAATAAAGAGACCATGCATTCTCCAATATATTATCAACACTAATCTGGTGCTATTGGTTGATTAATCCAACTATGAATGAAGTAGTATTTCACAAATTTTCTTCCATAGAGCTTGACTATTGATTTGCAGTGTGACAGGAAATTTTTTTTTTTAGATATTTAACGACAATGCGTGTCACTCAGAAACACCAGATATACAGGTTTACTTCTGTACTTTGCTGACATTCTTTCCAAAATCAGTGATTATCCTGGCACACAATATATTTTTGAACGCCAACTGAAATAGCTTTTCACATGTCAGTTTGTGTCAGGTATGTGTTACAACAGAGCTGGAGATGGACACACCTAAAAAATAGACAACAATCACTATCTAAATCTAAAATAACAAAAGATGTGAACCATCTTGAACATTGTCACTTAATCAGGATAGGTGGGATAATGTTTCACACACACACACACTCACACACACACACACACCAGAATGAAAGAGCAGGTGATTTCATTTACATGTGACTGCAGTGCATTCAACTTACTCTAATTTTGAAACAAAACGTTTTAAGATCTTTTTTGAAACATACCTAAAAAAGAAATATTGTAACGGTGGAAACTCATTGTACAAAACATGAATGTGAGGAATGAAAAAAACCAAAAAGTGAAGGTAACACTGGCAGGCCATGTGTGTTAGGAGTGGTCTGGACATGTAGTTTAGGCTCAAGAAAGCTCAGTAAGATGAACACTGGTTTAATTCAACTTTATAATCTGAATGCTGACTTAATTCATTTATATATATATATATATATATATATATATATATATATACACACACTGATACATATACTGATCTATGCATGTATGTATGATACATATACTGATCTATGCATGCATGTATGATACATACATATACACACACACACACACACACACACACACACACACACACACACACACACACACACACATATAGACAAAAACAGTATGTCAGCTGACAGGGGAAGAGAAAAACACTGTTTATCTTATTGTTTATTGCTACACCTGGAAGTGGCAGGGATACACTACAAAAGTTTTAGTACACCCCATTTTTCTAGTTTTTGTTGAAACGTAAGCAGTTCAAATCCAGTGAATAACTTAAAGGTTGTAAAGGTAAGAGGTAAACTGCCTGTGGTGGAAAAAAAAAAAAACTTTATCTTAACAAAAACTGAAAAATACTGTACATTTCAGAGTTATAAAAAAATGTTGTAACAGCTCACAGCTGTTCTGCAGCGCTGCACGTAAAGCGCTGAAAGTTTATAGTAACAATTCTGACAGATGTCCCAACTTTTACTGGTTACTTACAAGCTCTCAGTCTGTATAAAAGTAGTGTTGAAACAGACTGAGTTACTACACCCTGAAGCAATATTTGGACCATACTGCACTGCAGCAAGTAGTGAATTGCTCAAAAAACGGTAAGAAAAAAGTAATTAACAAAGGAAGACATACCATTACAACCATTAAATTGCAAAAAACGCCAAGATGTTCACTGCATTATTGGCAAGGTGATCTGCATTTACTGTGGAATTCATATAACTTTATTTACAAACTAGATAACAGTGATGCTTTGTGGAAGATTTAAGATGAAATGCTCTAGAGGTAGACCAAAAGAAATTTTGCCAACATCAGCATATTAATGAGGTTCAAAGTGATTGATGTGCGGGATCAGTTCTCGTCAACTCATTGGAATTTGGGCTTATTAATTAGTCTGTCATATAAATTATAGGTGTTCAATGACATAAATTTTAACGTTCTTACAATATGCAGATAAAACTACCAAAACCTGAAAGCAAACCGTCCGTTTTACTATGTCCACTAGATAAGTGCGAGAAAAATATTTTGAACTCCCAAATTAGTGTTATTATTCAACACAATATCCTAATCTTAGGAATACTTCAAATTTGGCCGAATTACATGAATTGCTGTATTGTTAAATCCTGGCCTCAGTTTCACAAGCAGGAAAAACCTGCTTCAGACATACGTGCGGGTGGCTCACAAGATACACACCTCAAGCCACACACAGAGGTGTCACCCAAACGATCAACACTGGTCTCTGAGAACTCTTGTTGTACTGTCAGGTCAGAGGAGGAACATAAAGCCTTCTAAACATCTCCAGAGGCCGGTGCGCATCTCATCTTTCAGCATCGCTGACCTCACAAGTAAGTAGATGAAAAATGTCATTTTGTTTTATAAAGATATATAGTCAAAGAAGTGTGTGTGTATATATATATATATATATATATATATATATATATTACACAATTCAGTGTAACTGACTGCGATAACTTGTGGTGCTTGTATACACAGATCAATCAGCCGTAATACGCTGCTGCTATTGGCAGGCTAGTAAATGCAGCTGCGGCAAAATGTCAAAAACATTTTTAAATGGTACTTCCATTTTGTGCTTTGGATATTTTATTTTTACTTTTTGAATTTTTTTTTTATATTTATTTTCAGCATACTGTTAATAGTGTAGGACTGGTTTACATTTAAATTTCGTTCCACAGTTACAAACAAAATCCCACATAAAAAATAAAGGCTAATCACGTTATTTAAATGGACTTACGTGAAAATACAGTGTATTTTCAGTTCTTATTTTTATGTAAATTTTTGTAATTTATATGTCTTATTATTATTCTTTTTTATTAACAATAACAATAATAGACTATTATATAACATACAATTAAAATTATTTTCTTAAATAGTTAATATCTCACAGTTGTAAACACAGTTTTTTCTTATATTTAAGAATTTTACTACAATAGTTCTTGTAATAAAAATCCCCAATTTATAATTCAATCAATTTATAAAATAAGTTTTAGCTCATGTATGTACTCCTTAAATAAGGAATCATACATAAATATGTAAGCATTCCAGCACTAGGTTGTCAGCTGTGCAAGAGAAATCTAAATGAAATTAATGTCCAGTGTGAGTGTGAAGACCTGGCCGGACAGCCCAGGCTCCGTGACTGAAACACGAGGCCAACCCCACTCTTGAACTGGATTGGTGGTTTGGAAAACTGAGTGAATGGGCAAAAAATATATCATCAGTTACATTTACAATAAATTACCATGCATATACGGCTACACATTTTGCTAGTTTACATGTGAGATATTTGAGAGTACTGAACTAAAAAATTAATTTTCAAGCTAAATATGTTCGAATGTGAGTTAACTGTTAGCCAGTATTTATTCCTTTAAGCTTTAAGCTTGAATAAACATAATTTTATCACTAGTTTAACTGCACAAAAGTCATTTCATACGATATTCATAAAATTTCAATTACATATTTTTTTGTTTAAAAAGAAGCCACTTGGGTTTATTATATATTAATATCAATCCTATTAAACAAAACAAACTGCACCAGCAAAAACTCTGCAGAGAAGAGTAAGTAGTCACAAAAAGTAAAATTTATATAAATATTCCTTTAAATCATTTAAATTTGGCCATTTCAAAACGTCTTCTTATAAGTAATGTATACCTGCAGTGTTTTAACAATATCATGAAAAGGAAATCATTGCGGTGTTTTTCAAATATAGTGATGGTTCCCATTTCATGAACACTGTTCTTTAAAATTTATTCCATTTCTGAGACATCTAGTTTTTTTTATCTTGCATATTCTTGCTTTATCGTATTAAGTTAATTTTGCTGTTCAGGAAATCAGCAAAGATATTAAAAGCAGCCGCATCCTTGTTCCTGTTCCAAGAATGTCTGCCACATGACGGCAGGGCTTGAGTTTAGATGACATTTACTGACAGTCAGGGTCCTTGCGATGGTGTACACACTGCCGCAATACACACGCCTTTTTTACTGACAGTACATTCCTATTACTGTGACTCACAGAATATTTTGATTGTGTGGTTGAAATACATTGTGTTAAATTTTTTTAGTTCTTACTATGCTTGTCATTGACATCGCAATTATCGATGTAATTAATTCATCGCAATTAATTCATTTAAATATTTCAAATTAGCCTAACTCAAGAAAGGGCTCTTGACTACATTCTTAATGCAAGTCCCACATCTTCATGCTGCACTCTGCTTTTTTTTTTACCACAGGCGCCATAAAAAAGTTGCATTTGCTCACATTATAATGTATACATTGTACCTAGTCTGCGTCACTCTCTGACATTCCATGGTTGTATATATGTTACGATGAACCTACTGGAAAAACCAGTGGATCACTCTGTTAGCCTAAATCTACTTCTGCCAAGCGATATACAGTTGAGTGCTGTCTTCACATGGCCGTGACACTAGCAGTTCAGTACAGAACCTGCTGAGAGTCTGAGATTGCTTGATTTCATATGTGTTGAAAAACTGCATTCCTGAGACAAGGTCTGTGAGTTTCCATTGTTTTTTCTTTTCCATCTCAGTTTATCAACACAAAAAAAACTGCCTGACTCGGTGCATTTTTACACTCCTTTGATAATCCAGCAAGGACTAATAAGTGTGCACAATTGTACTGTGCAGGCATTGTGTGTGCATTTGTGTGGAAAAAAAGACTAAACAAACAGGTAATTAAATCAAAAAAAAAAAATCTCAGTGAATGATATTGTGTTCAGTGAATGAGGATTATACTGAGTTTTTAATCCCATGGTTTCTATTTAACGTGTTAAATGCCACAAAATTAAGGTAAACTCCTGCCATTCAGTACCAGACCTACGAAACTGTAAACAATAAACTGTAACGCATAAATCCTGCACTCGCTGTTGACAGAACGCAAAGTATGCAGTGCCTGACCATGGCGTACTGTCTATCAACAGCACGACACCATGTCGCAGGAAAATTTGCACAAGGACCCAGCTTCAGAACAGAAGGAACTAAATGAAGAAAGCTTCCTCAAAGAGCTGTATACCTTCATGAAGACCAGGGGCACACCTATAGAGAGAATACCTCATTTGGGCTTCAAACAGAGTGGGTGTTCACATCTTCTTTTTACACATACAAATGTGTGTATAGTTGTGTGCAGTCAAAACCTTTGCAATGCTCAACACGATCTTTCGTGTCACAGAAAAACAGCCGCGTAACGTATGCGAATCACCGAGCCGTAGTTTTTTGTTCTGAATTTTCTGTTTGAACGTGTCTTCACAGTTGACCTCTTCCTAATGTACAAGACTGTGCAAAATTTCGGAGGCTATAATCAGGTAACGTAAAATTATTGGTTCTTTGTTATTATTTTCTTATGTATCATTGTTTAATTAATTGTCTGTGTTATGAAATTTTTCTGAAAGACAATGCATAAGTACAGTTTTCTGAAAGACAATGCATTAAACTCAAATACATTTGAATACCCATTAATTAAAAATAAAAGATTTTTTCAGTGTCACTGTAGACAAATTTACATAACATTTGCACAATAAATTGTGTTATTCTAACTCATATATAACGAACATATTTACAAATAAATACAGCAGTGTTCCTCGTTACAGATCAAACAAAAATTTATAACATCATACCGGAGTGGCAGTATGATGTCAAATACAACTAAACATGCTGCAACTGCAGTTTATGTTTACTCATTTCAAATATGATTTACTACTATTTACTTTGAGCTCTGAACAATTTGCACTATACCCGGTTTGGCTGAGCACATTTTTAAACAAAGCTTCTGTGTTTAAATAAATCATTTCAAGACCTCAGTAGATAAAAACAACAACAGGTTTTAACTTTAAGTGCTGTCAAGCCTATGTATACTCATGGCGACACACCCTTTCAGTGTGCTGCACTCTTCATAGCCACTTATATAAAACTGCCA
Source organism: Chitala chitala (assembly GCA_025773905.1). Classification (NCBI taxonomy): domain Eukaryota; kingdom Metazoa; phylum Chordata; class Actinopteri; order Osteoglossiformes; family Notopteridae; genus Chitala; species Chitala chitala. The sequence continues at coordinate 4,861,821 of JABJVR010000095.1, read as the reverse complement.
TAAAACAAAGTATAAAGTATAAAACTGACATTCAATATGTGATTCTAAGACTTATCTGAAAAAAAATTAACAACGGTGGCATGAATCAAACCACTCTTGCTGTGTAGACTAGCGTGCAAGACGGGGAGGTGGTAATTTTGTCACCTGGGACTGGCTCCGAAAGCATTCATTTAGATTGGACCTTCATTTCCTAGGTGACGGCCCATCAGCAGTGGAAGCAAGTCTACAACGAGTTGGGGGGGAACCCCCGCAGCACCAGCGCAGCCACCTGCACACGCCGGCACTATGAGAAGTGAGTTCCACCGACACTCTCCAGCTTCCCTTCACTCCGCACATGCTTTGCAGCAGAACAAGGCAAAGTCGCAGGCCACTTGGGTCACGTGATCTTTGGGCGCTCACGGTGCTTTGGTTACACCCAGGCTCATCCTGCCCTTCGAATGCCACCTGAGAGGGGAGAGCGAAAAGGTCATGCCCGTCACTCGCCCGCTGAAGCGGTCGCGGTTCAGTAACTTCGCAAACGAGGATGAGGCGAGGGGCGGCAAGCGCTACACGAGCTATGGGCTCCAACATGCGTCGCCTGCCCAGGTGCGTCAAAAAAGCAGCTCTTCTGCATGGCCTGTCGTCTACACCGTGACGGACACACAGGTTGCAACTGCTGTCATGCTAACTCATGTTGCTGTTCGACATAGCAGCACTTACAATCATTAGCATATAGCTCATGCTGTACATCGCATTCTTTTTTAGATTTAATACAACACTTCTAATAAATGTTGATCCCTTTTACACAGGATGTACACGACTACCTGGAAGACAGCCACATGAGGATAATCCCGGTTCCTGCGCATTTCCGACAGTATTTCCCCCAAGAGCATCCCCCACTAGCCACTTATCATCCATCTGCTTCCATGTGTCAGCCCCCCAAACCCCAACACCCACAGCAGGTTACGCACCTCCCCACAAACCAAGAGCACAACGAGTGGCCCAAGAAACAGCTGGTCCTGCTCCGAAATCTGGCTAAGGAATACATCTCCTCCTCAGGGTGGGCCGAACCACTCAATCTGAGCCGCAAAGAAAGTGGTCTGGATCCACTTAGTCAGCAGCCATCCTCCTTTACCCCAACCAGCAGTGGAAACAAGACACCGAGGTTCCTGAACAAGGTCTTCCCTCTGTATCCCGCGCTGAATGTAGCCAAAGATGAGGGGTTGGAGGGGTTGCAAAATGAAACCAACGCTACAGTATCTAGCCCAGGACACAGTCCACAAGTAGGCCAACAGCAAACCGTTATTGACCTCTCCTCTACGAGTTCACTGAGCACGCCTTTAACCACAGTTTCTGATGTGCACGTGAGTGCCTTTGATAACTTGTCTCTGCAAACATTAAGCACTTTGGATGGCGTACGTCAAAATATCCTTGAGGGAAGCTCCCCACAGCTAAAGGAAGCTGAGAAGCCATTAAAACCCCCAGTCAACCCCCCAACTATGAGCTATCCTCAGCTAGCATCACAGAAGGAGCCTGCAGACAAAATGGAGATTCAGATTCCATTGACAGTTCTGCAGGACCTGCTGAAAGGCAAGTTTGGTATGGGCTCTCAACATTACCCCCAAAATCTGGTTCCACAGCTCGACAAAAGCTCAGTCGGCATTGGCGAAGCCAGGGGTGAGAGACGGAAGAACATGAAAGCACTTCATCCAGAACACGGCACATCAGATCTGAGTTTCCAGGACCCAACCAGGGCTAGAAAAGGCATTGTCAATGAGATGAACCACAAAAACGTCTACCTGGAGAAGAGAAATCCATCCAGCCTAGCTGCGACTAAGGACAGTCTTTTTTGCAGTCATGACAATGACAGCTTTCGTGTCTCATTGGACATCAAGGCTCCAGACTGGAAGTCTTTGCCGCAGTGTAGCAGCAAGTTCTCCCAGTTAAATATGGCTATAAATAACAGCACTCACAGCACTGCATATCAGCATGTATACACACAAGACAGAGATTTTGTAGCACAGACAACTGAAACCATGAGGAATATCCAGATGCAGGATTTGATGTTGGACAGAGCCCATGACCGGGTCCACTCAGCCCCCATAATGCTGTACCCAAGGCCCCGTGTGCAGGACCCCAGAAAGAATGGACCTCCAGAAACAGGGTGTTGCACCGGAACACCACAGAGCCGGGCCCCTCTGTCCAGGCAGCTGCATGAAGTGTCCATGGTGATGTCTGAAAAACGTCTCATGGCGGATTCTCCTACCATGCTAATGGTGAACAGTGCTACACCATCCCTGGTGCCTCTCACACCGGAGGAATACATCAAACTCCGCAGGCTTATCTCTAGTTCCCCGTAACAACAATGGCGTTGGAACATTGCTGGGACAATCACTTCAGAAGTATTTGCCACTTAGAAACCACAGCAAAAATGGCATGGACAAAAATGCCATGTTTTTAGAATGCAGCTGTGTGCTTACTGTAGCACTTTTTATGTCGTGTTATTTTATTTAATTTTTGTAAAAACTTGTGATGTTTCTATGTAATTTTTTAAGACTTTTTAAATACATTTTTTAGGAAAAATATAGTGATGCTTTTCTCTGCTGCTAACATGTATGAGGATGAAACTGGTTGTGTGCTACTTACACACATTTTCTTGCCAACGTCTGGCTTTTTAAAGCAGTTATTTAATCCAAGGGTGACTTTTAAAGCAACAGTGAATGACAGTTTCTATGTCAGCTGCTAGCCTACATATGTTTTATACACAATCATACAGCTATAACAAAAACTGGAAATTCAGAGGAATTGAATGAGAATAGGGTGCATTTTTAGTCAAAATTATTACTCCAAGAGGTTTTATTTGCTGTAGCGTCAGAAGATGATATTTGTGTTCTGGTATCTTTGGTAATATCCTGTATATATACCTCACGTACCATATTCACGCTCATTGGGCTTGACACACCCAAACTGTTTTCAGGTAACGCTCCTGTTATTTTAGTTTCAGCGTTCCTTTCCCATACAGGCAATCGCAACTGATTCCCATGCAGGAAGTTGTGAGAACTACCTAAACAGGCTTTGATGGCTTAAATGCAGAATGATAAAGCGACAGAAAATCGCAAGAAGAACAGATAAGTTATCAGCATTTAGCTTATCATTGACGCAAGAACAAGAGGCCCCAAACGAAGCCAACTTTTTTCTTAGAACAAAGTAGCCTATAGGTCTTTCTGCTATGGAATGTTAAAGAATGAATTTCTTCGTGATCAGGTGCACATGCATGTATGCTCGGACAAGTCAGCATTTATCGTTTTAAAATAGCATGTACTCATCCAAAGTAACAATATCATGTCATTTTTAATGTTTCTTATGCCAAATAAATAAATAAAAATAAAAAATTGTTTTCCCTGTGTGCTGAATGTCCCGTGTTAAGCAGCAAGTAACAGTAAAATTGGTGGATGTTTAGTTAACTGTTGCTACTTGCTTTGTATAAACGTTATGAAGTTCTGAAAATATTTAGTTTTAAAGCACAAAATAAAACAATCTTACTACAGTATTTTACGTGATTTGTTTAATTAAAGCCACAATGCCAAACATCATTAAGTGCGTTTCCTAAATACTACGATAAATGCTTTTATCGTGAGAAACTGAAGCAACCTTATAAATTGAAAATACATTTCATAATTTCTGCATCACATCATACATATGGTATATATACTAACATCATGGATTTCACAAATCAAGAAGGAAAAATAAAACGAAATACACCAAAACGTTATGTGAAACACCCAGTTAAGATTACGTGGACGTCCCATCATAGTTTAGGTTGCTGAGCAAAGTTAAGTAATACAATTTCATAAACTAGTGTAAGGATGAAAAGAATAGAATACGCAGAAGGATTTCTGGTCGCTACTAGACCATAGTCTGCTAATAACAGGGATTTCAAAATCTCTGCAGGTTAAGTACGCGTTCAGGCCTCACTTAAAGGTTCAGACTGTATAAACAGTAAATAGTGTGGCGAACGCGTCTTTCCTTTCCGCACTATGCGCCATACTTTAAAAACGTTTTCACGAAATACATTTTTTTTCTGCTTTCACACGTTATATTTTTTGCGCATAAAAGCACAAAAGCAAACAAGCAAATTGAAAACGTAAATGCCCTGAAGCGATCGTCAAGACTGTTGAAAATGAAAAGTACCAAACGCAAAAAAGAAAACAGTCAGGTCTTGATTAATTATGATGTATAACGTAATATTCCTTTGTTCAGTTGGTTTGCGCAGTATTTAGCATCAGCCAACATTTACCAAGTACACATACAGGAATATGTACATATAACATATAAATTATAAATTGTTGACTATCATGGGACAGTGACTCAGCGAGCTCTTGTCTTGCTATAACAGCTCCTGGTTTGTGGGTTGAAAATATCCTTTGGGGATTAGGGGTGGCATAGTGAGTCTCGGCAGATACTGTTGCTGGGTTTGAATGTGATCCTAAACACCCTGTGTAGGCAAGGCGTGCTCTTCTGTCACTGCGTTTGTTTCGTTCATGCGATCCGGTATCTTTTATTTAGTTAATGTGAAATGGGAAGTACGCGGTCTTTAATGTGTGCGCGCACGTGTAGGCATCACAGATCCGAGTTGCGTCCGTGCCCTGCGTTTCACCGTGCTCCACCATGCCAAGCACCTTATACACCAAATGTACACAAGTCTGTAAACAAATAATGAGGAGAATGAATGCTCGGTTACAAAATGTTACTTTGTATTTTGTTTTTATTACCTTCGTTATTAGCGGTAATATCACCCGATTAAGTCCATCAACAACTAAACAGCCAATACGTCTTTTACGTAGGTTATTGGAGCGCCTTCATCCAGCCAGTCAAATAAGTTGCCTATAACTGAATAGTTGCTTAATTTAATTACTTAATGAAGCTCATAGAGAGAGAGGCTGTGTCCAAAATCACTCCCTACTCACTCAATCCCTATACACTATATAGGGTATTAGAAATAGAGGACTAAATAGTGCACTAAATTGTGCTCTCGTAGTACTGGGACACCACACTACTTGGAAAATCTTTCTGCGGCGATGATTACGTCGCCGTTGACTCATAATTAAGCAAAGTTAAGTAATACAATTTCATAAACTAGTGTAAGGATAGCGATGGAAAATAAATCAGGCACATACCTACTTATTACTGTGTAATAATATTATAAATATATTATTACTATGTTTTACCAATAAATATGTATTCTGCGCAAGTACAAACAGACCATAAAACATGTACCAAGAGGCTGGAGCAGTTTTGCCATGAAGAATGGGCAAAAATCCCAGTAGCTAGATGTGCTAAAATAATGCACGCTCAAAATTATTTAGACAATAAATAAATTGTTTGTGTCACAGTAAAACATATATTTCATTTTCAAAGTCCTAGCCATGTTGTGTAAATCAAATCGTTCCAACGCCCCCAAAGTCAATTTTAATTCCAGGTTGAATTCCACTAGAAAAAGAAAAACATAAAGGGGGTGGAGGTTGTGAATACTTTCGCAATGCACTGTATATGAATAAATTTTAATACAAAATAAAATAATACTCAGTAAAAAGTAACAATATACTTCTCCAAAAAAATCCAGTCACTTTTCTACCAAATAAAAGTATTGCAACACAGTTTCTACATTCCTCACCCACATGTCTGAAAGCTGTAACACAACCTACGGATCTTATTTTCATATGTTTACACTTTGCCAAAAGTGTATTGTAAAATTACAACGACCTTCCAGTGTGCTGTGGAACTCAGCTTTAAGGAGACAAACAATCGACCTATTATCATATGCTATTTGAAGTGCTGTCAAAGCCGACCACGTCAGGAAAGAGCAGTGTGGTATCCTGTACTAAAGTTGGATCTTCTACGTCATGTTGCTTAGCAGCCTTATTACATTCACTTCACTACATAAATTTCAGGTAGCATCTAGTACTCCTGATATAAAATAATGTAAGCTCCGAACATTTAATATGAGAAGAATTTTGAAGAATAGGAAGGACCTGTCCTCTTAGACAACAACACCGACAAACGAAAGGCAGAGATAAGTTAATGAAACGTCAATGGGATTTTCGCACTATTTATTGTTTGTATATTTCTTCTTGGATGGAACAAAAATGAAAACGAAGGACACTAACTTCCAAAAACAGTTATAATTGTATGTGTGTTAAATACGCTGTTGCGCACAAATGACTCTCAAATAACTGCACGTTCACAATCAGTAAGCATGTAATAACAGCCATATAAAATCTTATTGACGTAACTTGTTTCTGACGTCATCTTTCGGGTCAGTTAATACGCAGATAGAGATATAGTATTAACTGCTCATGTGAATTAGCAAAACACCTTCAGTTACATTAAAATAAAAATCTCAGCAGTTAAATATAGATAATTTATAGAAATAT
>JABJVR010000095.1:4804588-4848085 GCA_025773905.1 Chitala chitala | reverse complement strand
TAAATGAATAAATAAATAAATAAATGAAACGAAACTTTCAGAAAATGAAAGTGAAACATTATACCGAGGGAGTCTCTGTTGGCAACACGAATTACGTAGCAATTTCCGGACTAATGACTAGCCCTTTTACACTATTTCGGTTTCTTATAATTTTGCTCGTTCGACTTTCCGGGAATGTTGAAAAAATATAGTTCAATGCATAATCCAAATAAGCACCCGCACTCTAAAAAATAATGTATTGCCTCAGTTTGAAAACCTAAGGTGACAATTTGCATGCATTTTAAAAAGTAATTTACAGTTTAGATTATTGACTAAATTACGCGGACCTTTTAAAGATAGAATAACTTAAAGTACAGCCAACACTATTTGTTTCAGAGTCAGCGCACATATTTGGGTTTTGTTTTTTACGTTCTTTAACATGCACAGAGAATTAACATGTTGCAATTTTTTTATGTCAAACTTGAATGTTTGCAAATGCTGACTTGTGTCCTTTTGAGCTTTCTCAACAAATGGTTTTCTATTGGCTATAGCATTACTCATTCCAGTGCATTCATTTTTACATATAATGTATTATAGTGGTAAAATGCTTCAGTACATTGCTTATTTGCTCATAATTCTATTGAAAACTTTCCAATGCACGTGAGCTAGTCATAATACATGTATGTCACACTGCAATAGTGTGGCATGAAGGTTTTAAGGCGATGTTATGGTAACCACCATGAATGAACTCATTTTCAGTTATGCCAACACAAAGGCGATACAGAATGGAGTTCACTGAAGAGGAAAAGACATGGCTGGCTAAAATAGCAGCTGAGGTATCCCATTTTTAATTTTTGTATTCTACGTTATTAAATTCCATAGCTGATTTGGTGGTATGAACTGATATGAATTCATTAAAAAATTGCACAGGTATTTGTGTTTCTCCTGCCAAACATGTTTACATTTTATATGTGGTATTAGATAATGTTGGTAAGGACCGCGGGTTTTCCCACAGATCCCGGACAGTGTTCAGCTCACGCCCCACGAGCAGTATTTCCGTGACATCGCAAAACCAAAGAGTGCATTCGAAGAGCTGGTGTTCGAATTCATGGCCTGTGTGAAACTTGGCATTCCTTGCGAATGGCAGAGCGTCAACATGTACGACACATGGGAACCCTGAGTGTGAACAAGGCCGCTTGGATCAGGGATGACCGGCCCAAACCTAGTTCTGTGAAAAGTCATGAGAATGACAGTTTCAGTGAAGCAGCATGTGGATTACAGACAGTTGTACAAAAAGTGAAGGGACTGTTGACACTTTTTTTTTAAACAAAACTGCCAGAATCAGATTTTAAGGAATTTTACTGTCTCTTTGCTGCCCAATCATCATAAGTACCTTGGTGCTATCAAATGTACAGAGCTGATGCTACAGATTTTGGGCCCCAAGGAAGATATAATGTGCTGTGTTCTAATATTTGCAGGCCCCTGTCAGTCACAGGCCCTTGGAATCATCCTAGGTTTCCATCCCTCTATGATGCCCCTATGTACAAGTCAACTTTGAAACATGTGAGGTGGGAGAGTGGCAGGCTTCTGGAGTTTATATCTGGGGAACTGTTCACACAACAAACGCACAGGAGACATTTTACACTGTTTGGGCACAGCAACATAAAATTCAGAACAGGGTTTGAAATTACCAGAAGGAATTGACATGTAACAGTATAAGGAAGTGGGCTTCACTTTTATCAGCTGAGAAACTTTCAGTTAAATTTTGCAGTGCTGCTGAAACAATGGAAAACGTTTACAACTGCTCATTACGTTGACAATTTTATCATGTCATAAATTATAACAGGTATTATTATCGTTTACTGCCACAAGGTGGCAGAACACGCCATGGTTACCGACAGCAAAATGGCCCTTATTTAAAAGCGTTATTGATATTGGAAATATTTAGAGTTTGGGGATATGTTTTATTCACAAAACGTTTACATAAATTTTTCCAGAGGTTGAAGTACTAATTTTATTTACATAAAAATAGGATTTGAGGACACTGCGCCATGTTTGAAATGTACCTCCGTTAATACATGTAAATGTTTTCATATTCAAATAATGTTGTAGCCACATAATGTTTAAAGCCTTTATAGTATAACATTATGTTAGTATATTTTCACTTTTATAATTTGTGGGATTAGGAGACATGGTGGATTAGTGGCCAGTACTGTGAGATTATTCCTCTGGGTTTACAGGCTCAAATCCTACCTGTGTGAAAGGTGCTTTGTTTCTTGGTGCATAAGAGGTTTTCCCCAGGTACCGCAGTTTCCACCATCAGCCCAAAAATGTGTGTTGTAGGCTGACTGGCATTGCCAGATAGCCTATGGTGTGTGATTGAGTGAGTGTGCCCTGCAATGGGTTGGTATCCTGTCCAAAGCGTCCCATGTCTTGTGCTACAAGATACCTGGGATTTGCTCCAGGTTTCCTTGTGACCCCTGTGCAGGATAAGCATTATGGAAACTGAATGTTTGGTACAGATTGAACAGATGTATTTATTCTGCCTATAAATTCACTACTGGGATGGATGTAATTCTGAGGACGTTGATAATGTATACAGAAGGTGAGGAATGATTAAATCACCAATCATGCACCCCCATTTTTGTGAAGACCAGAGCTGTGTGATATTGATTTCATATTGAGAATCTATATGTATTTTAAAATTCCTTTGTTCAAATTTGTCAACAAGCAGAGACAACTCAGACTGTGTTTTGCCTCTATAATAAATGAGATCAGAAGGCCGTCTTTAATATTTTATTTAAATACCCAATATATGAAAGTATACAATCATATCAAACCAAACATGTGGAAGAAATATGTATTGTGTGTAGTTCCTTCGTTAAATACCATTTCATGTTTAAGTGAATATTTATCCAAATCACTGACCCAAACTGCCCAACGCAAAGTTCACTGAACTTCTGCGTAACTTTGAAAAGGAATTGATAAATGTAAGATAAATGTAATGCCGTTTTCAGACGGCAAGGAGGCGACCCACTGTGAGTGAAGATTTTGTGGGACACTCGCTCCATTCTCAGACTTCGTGCCTCTTTGTGATTGCAACAGTTTAGCTGTGTTCTTATTGAAACATTAAAATAAAGTTAATTGTTCATACGTGTATGTGCGTCTAGTGTTGTAATCCTACTTGTTTTACATTATAACAATGACTGTAAAAGTGTGTTTTATAACAGTCATTTTTAAATAATTCAGGCTTTTCCTTTTGGACATATTCCACGTCTTTATGCTGACATATATTTGCTGGGAATGTGTTGTGACTATGTGACACCTCGTAAAAACGCGCGGCTTCTTGTGAAATTTCCCCAAAGACACAGTCAGTTCTGGGAGAGCCATTGATGTTCATTTTCCAATGATGTCTCATTTTCACAACTGCATTACATCAGATCCAACTACTATTCTACCCTGATCACAGAGTGACTCAGTCAAACAGAAACTGTCTCCATGGCCCAGCAGAACTTGAGAGAGAAAACACGGCACACAGCATCGTACTTGAAATCCAATCTGTCAGAGCTCTTTTCTTGAGGCTTTGACTTCTGTTCACAAGAAGACTTGACATATGGGTGAAAGAACTTGTTCTGTCACCTGTCATCTATCAGAGGTATAATAAGTAGTCAGTCACAGAAGTTCATGGGGAAGAATTCTCTTTAGAATTATTTGTGTCATTTTCTTTTATCGTTAATGGTTGCATCTCTATGGGATGGGCGATTCTGTTGTATTCTGCTCTGCTTTATTTAGCGAAGCTTAGTCGTATGGATACGTTCTAACATCTGTGCTACAACAGCAATTTAACGTTATACTAAATAAGACTGTAGTCAACTCTATAAAACAAACCACTGTTTAATACGGTGGAGTGGTGGTTAGCACTGTTGCCTTGCACCTCCAGGCCTAGGGTTCGGTTTCCGCCTTGGGTTTGTGTGCATGGAGTTTCCATGTTCTCCCTATGCTTGGTGGGATTTCTTGGGATTTGGGGTTCTCCAGTTTCCTCCCAAAGACATGTGGGTTAGGTTGAGTGGTGTCTCCAAATGGCCCACTGTGTGTGTATGCATGCATGCCCTGTGGTGGGTTAGTGTCCCCTGTCCTGAGATGGGCTCCAGGCTTCCTGTGACCCTCAACAGGATGAAGTGGCATGGATGATGACTGACTAATACTGATGACAAGTCAAAGTTTTTAGTTTAACTTGGTGATCTCAACAATTTGCCTGAATGCTGCAGTTCTGCTTTGGCAAAGTGGAACGTTACAGTCATTTCTCTCATTAATTTTTATTACCAAGCAAGTAATGTGTTTATATTACTGATTTACCAAAATTTAATTCTAAATTATGATCTATGGCAAAGTGCCTTTATGACTGCCCAAATAAAACAGAAGTATGATTTTTGTTTTCATAACACTGTAAGTGTATTAAGTGATTATGGTTTATATTTAAGAGGAAATGTATTAAGTGTTAATGCTATGTAATGTGGCATTTAATAATATAAACAATAGAAGTATTAAAGTAACTTAGTCATCCTTTGGAATGCAGTGCAAATGTTTTTAGTTCAGCGTCACTGAAATCTTGGCTCTTTTTTATAATTATGTCTGTTTAGTTATAACACGAGGAGCTTTGTAGGGTAATCTCGCCTGGAGCACCAGGTCTAGCCTAAAGCAGACATTAAACAGGATTTGTTGTCTATGATTAGAAAAGTCCTTCAAAAATATTAGTTATTCCTTCACTGTAAACAATGATTGGACAGCCCTGTCCTCAATTGCCACAAGCTGTTAATTGACGAGGAAGATAATAAGGTCAGTTTGGTTCTAAGTAGAAATTTTATTCATAATTTTAATTTATTTGTTCCACCATTCCTGTGTGAGGGGGTGAGTCAAATAGTCAAAATGTGCTAGTTATTAATAAACATATCAAGCCCTCCTGTTATTTTTTTAATATTTAATAATAATATTTAATGGTGTTGTGAATGTGATTTTTCCATCAGCATAACTACATTACAAAAATTATAAAGCTACATTTTAAAAGATCACCAGACTTAGGAGTAAATAATTGCTTATTTAAAAAGTAACGTATTGCATTACACATGCATGTTGAAATGTCTTGGTTGCAACCATGTTATAACGTTATAAAGTATATATATATATATACACTCTGTGTATAATAACGTATGCTGACCTCTTGTGAGTTTTTCTTGCACTTTGAGACACGTTTGATGTATTCCAGGCTGCTCTGCTCCCGCCTGCACGCCCGTGAGAAGAGCGCTGCTGCAGTCACCAGCGGCGTCCATTGTGCGTGTGCGGCAGCGCGTTCCCAGGCTGGGGCCTCCGAGCTGTCAGGTGCCGCTGTCAGAGCTCACAGCAGGATGGCCGCGGTCTGCCAGGCTCCGCTGCCGGAGGCTCGCAGCCACGGGGGCACCGTGCCGGCCCCCGAATACCAGCCACCGTTGAATAGCAACCAACACCAGCGGTCCTTTTATTTACACAAGTACTGCTCTTCATGAGAGAATAGCTATGGCAGTCATTGCCTAAAGACAACACACAATGTTCTGGGGGAATTAAAATGCCCATTCAACACTAAATTGTGAGCTCTGATCATCCGCAAGGCAATACTGCCTCCTTTTTGTACCTTTTGTTAAGTCTGCGTTCTTTGGTTGTACTTCTGTCTGCCTTAAAGTTTTGGCACAAATTTATTATATTTTCATTGAAAATTCCAAATGCACTCATAATTGAATTTGGTGTTTTTGTATTGCACAGCTGTGGCCTGGATTCCCAGCATCCCTTGTATCGTTTTGATACTTCGGTGTCACAAACATTAGTGTCAGCGAGTCACTCTCCAGTGTTATTCTTGGTAACACTTGGATTTTTTACAAATCATGTAATATCAGAAATTTAAAAAAATAATATTTAAGATTAAATGCCAACTCAAGTTGATGACAAAACAAATCGCTTCTTATTTCAACACTTGGCTCAAGTGCTTGGACAAGCAAAGACTTGCTGAAACGTGATGCTTAAAGTTTATTTTGCTCAAATTCCCGGTTTAGTCTATAACAAACTTTGCAAGAGGAAAACTCTTCTGAGATTTAATTACGTGGATTAAGGGCTCAAGGGGACTTGTCCTTTACTTAAGGACCATAAGAACTTTTCTGGCTGAATAAAAACACAAAGCATTTATGATTTATGGTCTAAAACTAAAATAATTCATAGCTAAAGAAAAATGTTTCCAATGGCTGAATGCCGTTGTATACTGTATGTTAAAAATGCTGATTGTTACCAAGTCATGAATATATGTTGTAATTATCAATTTGTTACAGTGTGCTAGTTATAAAATTGAGTTTCTGTAACACAAAGGTAATCATACACAAAAATTTAACAGGAGGAAGATGTCAAAGCCAAAGAAACCTGAGCAGGGTGGTGAAGGGAAGACATTATCCAAATGTTATATAAAAAGAGACGGGTTTAGTGTAATTGACAAAACCAGCCAATGTTGTGAAAAGGCCCAATATGGAGTGTCCAGGTCACCATGGAGAGGCCAGTCCAATACACAGTGTTCAGTCCAGGACAGAGTGTCCAGACCAGCAGGGAGAGTTCAGTGTAGTACAGTGTTCAGTCCAGGATGGCGTGTCCAGACCAGTACAAAGTAACTGGTCTAGTACAGTTTTTAGTCCAGGACAGAGTGTCCAGAACAGTACAAAATGTCCAATTTATTACAATTTATAGTCCAGGATGGAGTGTCCAGACCAGCAATGAAGAGTCCAGTCCAATACAGTTCAGTTGAGCTCAGATGATGCAAGCTGCTCTCCTGCATGAAGAGCACGTCTGCAGACCGGCATGTCAGACTGCTGGATACAGGCAACATGTGGGACACACTGAAGGCGAAGAGAAGCACCAGGCACTGAGTTACGTTACTCTGTGTAAAGCTGGGTCTTTCTCATGCCAGAGAGAGGTATCCATTTACCCAAAAATGTTAACTTGAACTGTTTTATAAAAGTGAGCAATTTAAAGGAAAGAGCTGGGGAGATCTTTCAGCAGACCCAAATGAATTAATATACAAGTCTCCTTTAGCCTAAAGATATGATTACAGTGTATAATCCAGTTCGTGAATGCTAAGTGTGCCCTGCAATTAAAAACGGTTTACCCAACAATAGATTGGTTGTTAACCTAAAAGACCAGAAATATCTGCAAAATATTTGAGAAAAAGATCAGAATTCCAGCCCTTTCCTCCATTATGGCTCAAATTAAAAGATTATTACATAAATGTAAAAGGCTCATATATAAAGGTGTAAAGCCCATTCTATACTTTTTCAAGGTAACTCCCCTCTTCAAAAAATGTACTGACATACAGTCTTGTTGTTTAGTACTGACGACTGTCAATATCGAGATGTTGCCTCAGCAACAGCAGCTCCTCAAGTGAACAAGTAAAATAACATGGACATAAACTATGGTGCATCTAGCAGTTTGAAATGCATAAGTAAGCTTGCAAATGTATATAAACAATTGGATGAAATACGACTAACATATCGTGACTAACAACAGGAAAGCCTTCAATAAAGAGCCTTCAATAAAGTGCTGTATCAGCCCTGAAGCACAGAGGAGGTAACTGAGATCAGAAACCATGTGGCCAATGCTGTAACTTATCACATGTTTATGACATCATCTGACAGACTAATGATGTTGCGTGTGTGTTGCAGAGGCAGGCTAGCACAATTCACTAAACTTTAATTTACTACTGCATGCTTTGCACATTTTTGTATTCGGTTACAATTGTACAAAACCAAGGGGGGGGGGGGACTCCATTAGAATACAGCTCTCCTTTACAAAAAATGTTGCAGTTTTTTTCTTGTAAATTTGGTTTGAATAAGTTAAATCGTTTTAAACACGGAAAAAAAGCCACGAATGTTTAAATGGAGAAAAACACAAATTGGAGTGAAACACTCTTTAATTAAAAGGTAGCAGCATCACCTGATTTAAAAGAAAATAAAAACAGAATATAGCAAAATTAGCCTGAAGTGGCTATATTTGCAAAGATGACATCAGGACACCAACATTTGGTTGTTCCTTGTACTCAGATACTTGGGAAAATCTAAGCAGTTAATCATTTTCATATCCCAGACAATTGTTAAATATACCACATAAGGGAATTATTGAAGTGTACAATCCAATATCTACTCAAGGGGATATAAAATTTGAGTGCCTTTATAAGGTAAATTGACAAAAAATGGTATCTGAAACTAACCTATCAGCAAACCAACAAAACTCTTTACTCTTTCTGTGAAATCCAAGCTTAGAACTCTGAAATTTTACCAGTCTGATGCAATTCGATTTGTTTTCAATTATTATTTACAATTAGGGAAACCTAAGTTGTTATATATTTTGACTGACCCTTGGATTTCAATTCTGTGTCACAAAAAAAAATACTGGCACAAGTTTGCCACAGGAAAAAATTCTGGCCAAAAAAAAAAAAAAAGCAGAATTTGTGACCTTGGAGGGGGTCAGCGTTCCAATAGATTAAAATCACTGGGAGTTAGCTTCACAAAATCACTTCTGGTAATTTAGAACAGTCCTGACACTGCTAATCTGACACTTTGTTCAAAAAAAAAACTTCAGAGGGAAAAACTGAGTCAACAAGGAGAGTAAAGACCTCAAGCTGTAGCTGCTCATAACATGTTTTAGTGAAAAAATGGCTAATGACCCTTAGGAAAAAGGAAATTAATAACAAAAGACAAACTGCTGTCAAAAACAATGGCAATCTTTTAAGACTGTGGCATTATTTATAAATGTTTTAAAAGGAGGTGATATTTTGTATTTGGACACAATGGTAAACATTATGAATATCTGGTAATATAATGAGGGCTGTAAAACAATTATACTATAAAATGTCTTTTATCTGTACTTAAAGGAAGAAATAGCTAAAGAACATGAATCTTCTCAATCATCTTTTGCAGGGTAGAGATGGAAAATCGTATACATGCTTCTTCATTAATTCAAACATTAAATAAAATCATGAAATACCTTTTTAACCTGGTGGATGTTACATTTACTTGTAAGTGTAATATATGAACTGAAAAACATAAAAGGTGAAATTATGTCTTCTAATTATGTACGAATGAACTGTAAAACAAAGTATTCGTGTATGAGAAAAGATGGAGATTTGTGCTTGCCATATGTTTTGGAAGCACAGCAAATGGATACGAAACAAAGGGGAACAAAAAGAATAACACTTAGAGTAGGAGTGACAAAAGCAGTGTGGAGCTTGAAAAAATCCGTCGACATATGGCCCTGCATTAACCCAAGCTGCTGGCAAGGCGAGAATGTGTCACATTTAGTGTGAGGTTGCATCTCCTGTCAGGTGAGAAAACAAACCAGAAAGTACCTGGCAAATGCCTGCCAGAACAGCCCTCGCAGCCAAATCCATGACAAGTGCCTTATTCATCTCAGCTTGGTTTTCCCAGGCAGGTCGTACGCAGTCGGTCGGAATAAGCCGCCTCAAATCCATCTCTTGCTGCCATCCTGCTCTGTCCTGTAATTAGTTAGGTTACAAGCTCAGCCCCTCATTAGTCATGAAGAACGCGGGAGAGCGGAGCGTGAGGGTGTCTAAATGCCCACAGGGTAAAATCAACAACAGAAAAAAAAAAAAAACTTTTCTGGGCCTTCATGTAGACACTTGTTAATTTAAAAAATATGCTTCGCACCTAACGCCACGTTAATGACTGCTTAGGATATGTGTCTTATTGTAGGAAAATTTCAGTGCGTCATCGTGAAACATGTTCAAAGTGAGTGCTTAATGTTGGTCGTTAATGTTTCCACTGGTCCATTTTTTTTTCCTTTGAGGAAAAAAACTATGCTCTGGAAAGCCATACAGGTGGGGAATGCTGTTGCCTCATGTGTAACTCTCCAACCCTTGGTGCTCATTGTGTGTATGTGTGTGTCTGTGTGCATTTCACATGTTCACCCCATGCCTGTCTGAATTTCTGATTTATGCCAGGTCAGTATGCTCCAGTTTCCTCCCCAGTTCAAAGACATAAAAGTCTGAGATAATGTCTAAATTTGCCCTGGTGTGTGAAGACACATGCATGTGTGAGAACTCAGTGCTGGGCTGCTCTCCCATCCTGAGTGTTTCCCGGTAACTTGTGTTAGCGGGCAGAGGCTCCAAGCTCATGTCCATTCAGAAAGCAGTTTGTGAAAGTGAAATGAAATTGGAAAACTATAAAAGGAACAATTTTGACTTTTAAAAATCACTTAAATTGTCATAGCACTGAGGAACTAGTTCATTTCTATAAGGGCAGATTGTTTGGGTTATGTTATTATGTCTAGCCAAAAATGATGACTTCACAGCAGTATCACTGTCTGTTGCATAAAAGTCTGTTTTATCAGCATTTTCTAAAGGTAAACTAGGTTTTTTTACTGACAGCTTAACTTGTAACTGTGGATGACTGCAATGTGTTGAGCATGTTAAGCAGACAGCACTGGCATAAAAATGTTAACGGAGGACTTCAACACGGCCGTTGCACCTGTGCACAAAGGATTTGCACCTGTAAATCCATCTGCATCTGAAAGTAGGAGACAAAAGGCCCAAGTGTGTACCACAGCACTGCATTGTGGAACTGATGGAATGAAAACTGATTGACAGGGTATACTGGGAGAGCCCAAACCACAGTGTTTTTCATATGAAATGGCTTCACACACCCTGTCGTAATCCCACAAACATCTGAAAGATATAATTCCCAGATACACACGCCTGCAACAAATTCTGCTGAAACCACAGAATGTCTCTTATACTTACTGTATAAACATAACACAAAGCACAAATACACACAGTGCAAAACTAATTGAAGAAGTAATATCTATAGTTTGTATCTATAGCATAGATATAGTCTTATTCCTTGTATTAATAGCAGTGCTTTAGAGGACTCATGCCCAGGCACAGCTCATTATACAGTTATCTTCCTCTTTTACTTGTAAAACATCTTAGGAACACATTTTTTATACAAGAAAAACTGGTTTAAACTACAGAAAATATGAGGTGCAAATTGTGCTACAAGACACTAATGAATAACTTCTCAAAGTAGGAGTGGGTGGAACAGAATGTGTGTTTTAGGGTCCATGCGTCCAGTGAATGTGCACAATGTAACGCATGTTTTTGACAGTATTTACACTCTGGGCTAAGTGGATTTCTGCTGCGCCCCATAACGACCCTTTCTCTACCCAGAATGCTTTATCTCATTCAAATGTGACGCTGGGCCAAAACCAAAAATGGCCAAAAATAAATCCCACGCAAACATCTGGATATCATAACAAGGACTCATGTATGTATGTGATTGGAAATCTCTGGTGAGGGGAAACCGTGACCTACCTTCTCTTATCATGCAAAAATCTCATTTTACCTCTACGGCTGCGTTCAGCTCCAGCCAAGGCATTTTTGAACACTGCTGCATTTATTAAGTAATTCTAGAAGTGTCTTATTACAGTGCTGTAACTTATCTGTGGCAGGGCACCCATGCTTCTCCTAATGACACTATTGAAAGTCCAAGCCCCCATTGGGCATTTGACTCACGGCATGACGGATCAATTCCATCTCATGTTGCAGGGGCATTATAGCAGATTTTCACAAAGCAAACAGAATTTAGTGTGGCTATTTAGTGTGGAAACCTACATCTCCAGGGGGTCTCTGTACAGGAGTGGTCTTCCTCCTTGACACATGGCTTAGTGTTCCTGTTTGTGTGTGTGTGCGTATGTGTGTGTTTGTTTAGGATGGTGTGGATAACCTGTCACTCATACACCATGCAGTGTGTGTTTATGACCACAAAATCACGGCAAGCTTGCGAGGTAGCAGTAGGAGAAATAGCAAGATGTTCTGTGCATGATGTTATGCTGTCAGGCACCCTGGGCATGTCTTTTTATAGAGGTACATGCAATTCATGTGCGCAGAAGTGATAATTCAGCTGGGTAAAACTGCTCTTACTGTACACTGAGTCACAGTATTAAAATTGCAGAAAAAGTTAATTCTGAGCATGTATGTGTTTCAACAGATGAAAGGAGTTATGGTTTAACACAAAGGTTTAATGATTCTTTGCCAAATGTGCACTTTTCATGTATTTCCCTAGTGGACAGATTTAAATAGTTCACTTCAGAGCTTTTCAGCTGCTTTCAAAACAGGGAAGATAAAATCTGGAGAAAAAGATTGTATTTCTTTAGGATGTATGAAAACTGTGTAAATAGTGGCCTGGTCCTTATATGGTCCACGTTCAAGATTAACTATTAATAAATGTATGAGCACAGACAATTTTATTAGTGTTTATCAGTGTTGTTGTAGTGCATCTTAAGATTTTAAAATTCACTTTCAAAAAGTTCCTTGATAGGTAAGTGAGCAAATATCACATCTGTTTGGCTGGCTACAAGTAAAGGAACTCTACAGGTCTGAAACAAAATAGTTTTCCTAAATCCCTTCAGTGCAAGGAATGCTAAGGTTACATGGTGACATGGAGTGGACCCAGATGTCAGTTCGATGTCAAACGTAAGCCATATGGTTTTTGTTAAAATATACAGAACAGCACTGTCCCAGTCAAATGCTGGAGGCACACACTGCTCTGTGCTCCCTTTATAAGAT
Organism: Chitala chitala; assembly: GCA_025773905.1. Classification (NCBI taxonomy): domain Eukaryota; kingdom Metazoa; phylum Chordata; class Actinopteri; order Osteoglossiformes; family Notopteridae; genus Chitala; species Chitala chitala. The sequence continues at coordinate 4,835,463 of JABJVR010000095.1, read as the reverse complement.
TTAATTATACACAATGTGCGCTTATGGCCCAGTTTGTCATTTTAGTGCTGTCAATCCTGCATTAACCGCAATTTTAAGTTCTGTACTTAAAATGCATTTTCATGTTCATGAACTTTCTGCTAAGCAGGTTTTAAAAGTACACACTTTTATGGTTGTCACATTAGTTCTGTATTTAAGATGCAGGTATATTCCAGGTGTCTGCACTACGTACACCAGTACAGGTACAGCTTTGAGTGTTCTTTTTTATTTCTTTGTTTCAATTGTGATTGTGGATATACAAGAGTACTTAACTGTGAAGGCTGCCACATCACAATATTATTCTTCTGATTTGTGGAATAAATAAATAGCCGTGATACTGTGAAGGTGTTGGTACCTTGCCCTGTGCCCCATGCTTTGTACCCCATGCTTTATGCACCATGCCATTTAGGATAGACTCCAGGTCACCCATGACCTATCTAAGATGATGAAAAGTAATTCAGTGTATTCTGTAGTCTTCAGCGGGTATTTTTTTAAGTGTGTCTTCAGTGAGGCTGGCTCTTTGCAAGTGTCTTGGTTTACAATCAGTTAAAAATCTGCCCCACAAGATGTGCTTTAAAGCCAAGGGCAATTCTCCCCCATCCGTGGTTCATGTTTAAGTGTTCTCATGGAAGCAGTGCAGGTCCCACAGCTCCCTGGGTGAGATGATATCTTGGACTTTTATCGCTCTCTGTCTCTGGGCATACAGAAACAAGGCCCGACATATGAGGGGAAATTGAGTTCTTATATGGCTGGGAATGCATCTTCCTGTTGATGTCAAGCCTTATGAATTTCGAGAGTCAAGCACATCAAAATTTCCAGAATAGCTGGCTAATTTATAAAAGTAATCACAGTCTGATTTAAAACAAAAACATTGATGCCATTGGTGAAACCTTGAAAATATATGAGCTTCTAAAAACATGTTTTTTGGTCTTTATCAACTTGGTACAGTTTAACTCAGCTGATCTGAATACATAAAATTGTCATATACATCAGGGAAAAGCCATGTCTTGATATGATAAGGTCCTTGTGTCTGCAGATGCCAAGCTGATGGTTAAAAACCTGTTGAAACCTGGGATGCTTTCCCACTGCATCAGGTACTCAACATTTGGTTCTTCAAAACAGTACCAAAGTCAGCAGTACTTCTTGCATTTGTTTTCCACTAGAGTGAAAAACTGGTATGGTCAGTGGCTGGTGCTAATCATTTAATATGCAACATACACACAGCAATAAAATGTAATAACATAAAATATCATAATATGAATATCAATATTATGTAACAATTATATAGTCTGCTATTTTCGCAAATACTTTTTCATTTCTTTTCATGCCATCAAAATCCTGATGAATATCTTCTTTAACTTAGTCAAAACAATTATAACAAGTACATTGTAAATAAATTATACTTGCAAATATGTTGAAATGCAACAACCAAGGTATATTTAATTTAAAATGGAAAAACTCCTGGACTCTGTACAAGCCATAATTTGATCATTTAGCACTGTACAACCCACTGAGGCAATATTGTAAATATGGAATGCTGTATATGTTTAATCTTGTCAAAAGAATGTGAAGTGTGTAGAATGTCAGTGTGTATTATATGTATTAACTCTGATACCGTATATAACAGAATAATACCCCATAAAGAAACCCTAAAAATGGTAATTACAATTTTACAAGCCAAAAAAATTCTTATTGGAAACATGTTACATTGACCTTAACTTGTTTTCATTTATTTTTTATATTTATCTTTAAGCATTTTTATTAATACAAGATAGATTATATTTGTAAACGTTTTAACGAACCTGTTTTACCACTTGTTAACGGTTAAAAACATTTGTTTTGAGACACTGGAACACTTTTTTGGCTGACTGAAAAAAAGCATTTGTTTTGTCAGTTGTTTTCATTACACTTTCTGTGAACCGTACCAAAACAACCAGGTAGAATATCTGAAACGGTGTCATTTGGTCGAGTGTCGTCTTGATAATCGGACACAGACACACTTACTGTGACAATCAAATTAGCATATCAAGATCTCGGCTAAGTACCAGTGGTTAGATGTTAAATTCCATTGGAAATGGGTTCTTTCACATGGAAATGAGCCGGTCTTCTCATAGAAGTGTTCGCTCCCCTCCTTCCTAATTCCATTTTGCAGTCAATTAGGTCATTTCTGAAATGATTCTCAGAAAGATTATTTTTGTTATCTTTAAAACATGCAAGTTCTACTGATTTTTATTTTACTTATTTTGTATTGTCAGATACATGTACGGATGCACGGAGCTTTGGGCTCGGTCGGGAGGAAAATGCGGGACATATGAAGTGTTAATGAGCGTGTGGGTGAATGTGTGCTTAGTTAAACCGACACTGACTGTTAGGCGATTCCAGACCCGGAGGGCATTGAATGTCTTACAGAAATGCCTTGATTTATAGCTGGGATACTGGTACTGAATACTGAAAAGAGATTTTACAGGCACAAGGGAGAAATCGAAGTAATAGGCTCTGTGTAGAAAAGATAACACGAGTTTATTGCAGAAAATGCAGTCATTCACACTACATTCCTGCTTCCAGTCCGAATCAGTGGGCTGTGGTCAGTACTTTTTCCGTTTTGTTATTTATATTAATTTACATAACATACATAGTTTAAAATGTGTACAGTGATGTTTAAGTTGTCCTGTGACAACTTATATGAGTATATGGCTTCCGTTCCAGTTTGGACAACGGTGTCTGTTGGAGAAATAAACTGTAAATTAAAATGAACTCAGAGAAACCATAACTTTGAAAATGAACTTAAAAGAATGACATTCAGAATGTGGACATTTTCAAATTAACGATACCTTTTCAATTTTCTGCAGTCTGAAAAAAGCATAGAAATTATGTATAGCAAACTCCATTTTCAGAAACTACAAAATCCTGAAAAAACAACAACAAAAACACAAGTATAATCTTGAAATTTTGCTAATAGGCCTGAGATTTTTTTTTTTTTTGGGGGGGGGAGGCTTGTCTGATTTTATCGTTTTAAACACTTGACCCATCCGAGAAACTAAAATTCCAAATACTAATACTTACTTATACTACTACTACTACTACTACTAATAATAATAATAATAATAATAATAATAATAATTAGCGCCCCCAAACAACCTTTTCCTCAAAATAAGTACTTTTTTTTAAAGCTTTTCGTGCATTCCAGGCTGACAATCTATTATAATGAAAAGGTTTCAAACCTTATTTCTGTAAACTAAACACTGAGGTTCAAGAAATGTCCCCGTAAAACTTTACAGAGTCTTTTATCACTTTTCGTACTCGGTGATACTCTAATCCGTCTCCTTTCATATCGTAATAACAGTGACCTTAAAGTTAGATGAGTAACAGCCGTATTCTGCGGGTTGACTCATGTCGCTATTAATTCATGTACGCAAAGCAAAAAACTTCTTCTCATGTGACAGCACGCTTCCAGCAAGTGAGGCACATTTTTAATGTACAAAGCAATGCAGCGATTTTAAAAGTTCCACCAGCTCCTTAGGAAAAAGTTTGAAATTGAAAGTGACAGGTTGACAGGTTCCTGCGGTAGTGGTATAATTCTTACTTTTCTGTCAGTACAGAAAACATACACGGTAAAGAGTGGGGGTGGGGCGGTTGAAAAAAAATCCCATCACTTTGTCACATTTACTTTAAATGAATGTAAGTCCACTGGTTAGGAAATATCATGTATTTAGAACGGTGTTGCTCATTCAGAGGATATCCCTGTCAAAAACACCTGATGGAAAATGAGCGGTTTACCGTCACACGCATGCGTTAATATGGACCAATATGAAAAGCGGACAATGCAGTCCAAAGCAAAGTAACGCGTGACTCTCTCATTCCGCTTGCACTATAGTTGGGCTTAATTATCTGTAAATGGCATACAGTTCAATTTGATTAGTCAGGCTATATCAGGGCTGCTACGTCAGTATGTCAGGGGCAACACCCTTTTAAAAATGATTTTACTTTAGTGAGAGATATGAGTAACTTTGAAAGGTTAAAGTCGTGTAAATAAAGGCTTAAGGATATTTTGATAGAAACATAAGCCAAACTAGAGGCCGACCGAAACTGATTTTTTGGTTTCGGCCGAAACCGAAGCCGAAAGTTACAAACTGACTTTCTGCCGAAACCGAAACCGAAAGTTTAACTACACTTTCGACCGAAACCGAAGCCGAAAGATACCACCCAAAAAAATCCCGAGAACAAGATTTATGAAATATGCCATGATGCGATGCAACTTTTATTAATAAAGAACTAACCATTAACAATCAGTAACCATTAACATCACTACCCGTTAACATCTATCTAAACAATTTATGAACATAAATACTCATCAATTTATGAACATCAATACTGTTAATTAGTAATTAAATCCAAAAAAAACGAATATTGTAGTTAAGAAACAACAGTTTTTCCGCATTCTACTCAGCAAGTTGCTATGCCGGTCAGCATACAGCTGTCCTGCTGCACTAAACAGCTTTTCACTGGCCACGCTGGTTTAATTTTCTACTTAACTCTGTAAATTAATTGTCACCAATTCGCTATAGATCTATTAAATAACAGGCAATCTTTGCTTATACTAAGCTACTGCTATAATTACGACAACAGGCTTAAGATCAGTATCAATATTGTCAGACGAGTCTCAGTAACAACATGCGTATAAACATATAAAGCAGGACGTCAATGAGTGAATGAACATCCTTCGGACTGCCCAGCGCTGACTGCCGGCCCAGAGTCGGAGTGACAAACAGCGCTACTGTAACAGTCTAAAAATAGACATTCGGTTGACGACCGAAATTCTGTATCAATTTCGACCGAAACCGAAACCGAATTTCGGTCGGCATCTAAGCCAAACCCAGGTTGATAATTAAACAGTGCGTTGCATACATACAATAGCAAACATGGTGAAAAAGTATGCCCAGGGACGGGAAACAAATTGAAATACAACACACAGGCTGCAAGTTGTGATTGTAATACGAATATGAAAACATAATATATCCCAACATTACAAGATTGTGCAAGTAATTCAGTATCACAAAGAAAAGAGAAAAAAGTACAATGATGCATGTACAAGACAATAAACGTTCCTTTATGGCAAATGAAACACTAAGCCTCCCTAATAAGCAGTTTTAGTCACAGCAGGGAAAATCAACATGATTCCTTCCCTTGACACAGTGAGAAATTTTAATAAAAAACAACTGAGCCAGGCCTCAAATGTTATTTATTCATTTTATGTATTTATGTATTACCTCTGAGATGGTGAAAGTCAACACCAATTGAGAATTGGGGAGGTTGGCGGGCTGGGCTTGTCATGGGGACAATGCTTCCTTTTCATCTTTAATGCACGCTAAAAGAGTAGGGTTAAAAGTTGTATAAAAGAAACAGCTGTCCTCTTCTCCTTTTTCTCCATTTCAACGCTCATCATAATAAAAAGTGAAAAAGAAAAAACTTCAATATATATATTTTTTCAATTGATGTACTGGGGACAAAAACCTGGAATCTGAATTACTTATATTTTTAATGAGTATTTTAACTTGGTTTCAATACAGTTTTCGTTTTTATTAAACAGAAAAAGAAAAAATATATGTAATTAAACGAGATTAAATTATTCACATGCAAATTATTGATTCTTTTAGCCATGGTTTCATTCTTTCGTGCTGGCCAGGCAGAAAACAACAGGTTTAATAGTAAGGATGGGGAAAGAAATGTCCTGGGCTAACAGAAGAGCATTGTTTATAAGTGCCATATGCATTTTGAATTCCACATTCTATCTGTCGCAACTTGTAACGCAAATCTTTCATTTAGACGGGACTGATAAATGTGATCTTTTGCAGTCTACTTTTTATGCCTTCACGTTAGCGTTTACGTCCGAGTCAAATCATGGCTCGCAGATAAGTAGCGTTATAGACAAAGTCATGTAATTTGACGGAAAAAAAAATCACGCAGAGACGTGGGACCTGGCCAGTAAAATAAATTTAACTGAGCCTGCACGTTGAGAGGGAAAAGGTGAAATATGGGTTCGCTATAAGAGCGAATCCGCACGCTTTTTCACACCTCCTCCGCTCGACGTGAAACCGGCCGGCGGTCTTTGGCTACCGAGGCCCTTGGGCTGACGCATGTAGTCAGACTCCTAATCACCTCCCCCTCCCCTCACCAGGCTCGCTCCTAGCAGGCAGCCAGACTTCTCCACTTGATTTATCGCCGTCTCACGAAAAGGGTCAATCAAGTTTTTACGGCTTTCTTTTAAAAATAATAAAATAAGAAAGAAAACACTTGGCAGGAGAATGTCATTAACCAGCTGTTGTGCAAATACAGATACGGGCTTTTAAATGACAACAAAGGTAACTAAAGATGCTTGCGTTATATTAAATTTACAGTGCAATTACTGAAAGCTAAACAAAAACAGGTTGAACTTGCTTAAAAACTTTGATTAAATGCTGCATTTTTAGATGAAAAGCAATTATTATTATTATTATTATTATTATTATTATTATTATTATTATTATTATTATTATTACTACTACTACTACTACCAGTACTAAACCTATACTTTATTTCTCAAGACACATTTTACAGCCATATTTATATATGTACAATATTTGTGTCAATTTCATCTTAATCAGAAGTTGATATAAGGATTGGAGTGAAGACCTAGAAATAAAAGCTAAAACCTCTGGTTAAGAAATTACTCAAAGGTAATTATGAGTTTAAATTAATTTGATTATTTAACATTATTATTTTACTTAAAAAATATAAACAGATTAAATCGTAGATATACACAGTCAATATAAAAAAAAACTTTAAAATCAAACACTGGTTAAAAAAAAGTTTCTGAATATGCAAAATTTTTAAAAGGAATATACCATTATCGTTTTCATACCAGTATTGATAAATCTTTTCTTTTAGAATCTGAAGCAAAAGCTGAGAATTCAAGAATGTCTTTTGTGCAGGGGAGAAGAAAGTTTTGTTTCAATTTGCACATTCCTCTGCTTCATATTCATTAATTATACTTGTGTTCAATTTTTTGCTTCATTTACACTTAAACTCACTCACCAGTTTAACATATTGATGACCTTGGTTCTCTCTCTTTTATTACAGACTGTACGGAGACCGTTCCCTGGGCCTTCAAGAAAAGGCTTCCCATTGAAAAGGGGAGACGCTTAAAGGAGGAAATGAATGTGTGAAGACTGAATACCTTCAAGACAACAACTGGGATGCAATTTGGCCTGTACCCCCAGGGGTCAGCTTAATGGAGTGGAGCCTCAGCCCTTATTGAGTCCACGGGAGACTATTAACTCCTAACAACTCTCCAGCTTCAACTCATCATTTCTTTTAAAGGGGTTAGTCATAGCTGTACCCATGCAGATCGATTGCCAGATTTCTGGTAGCTTTGCCTTTGCGAAAACACGCGAAAAATACACAAAGAAAGAACAAGAAGAGAAGGAGGTACTGAGGTGTTTTTTTGCATTGCATGCAAAACATTCTTCATCCGGGGTGACACCAATGTTACACACATGCTAACATTTTATATATACAGTGTATATCAGGGCTCATTTGAAAAGTTGCAAACCAGATAAAGGCTAAGGGAAAGGCACATGTAAGGTGGAGAAGTATTTCTCCAAGAATAAAAAACCAAAACTCATGAACTCACTTGGAACTGTAAACTGTGAGAGCTGCGTCCAACTGTCTTCAGTTAGGATTTTAGTTGTTTGAATATAAAGTTTATGCTTCATGAAAAATATTACCTTAACACAAAGAAATATTTGTTTTAGACTTTTTAAACTTATTATAGCAAATATAAAATTTCATGACATTTGGAAGCTTAGAGAAGTTACAACTTCACAAAGTGATTATCAATATTTCAAGAAAGATATCTTTTGCCATGTGAGCGTATGCTAGTGTGGACTGTAACAATGACAAATGGTGTAAGTGTTGAAAATGACAGTATATTATTTAGTGCATGTTTAATGTATCGTAACCATAAACTGTACGGTGGAGACGTTTATGTGCGGGACAAAAACATGTTGTCAATAATGCGTGGAGAGGGTTTCTTTAAGAGAAGCACTGAAATGGCACGGATCACTTACTGGCTTTGAAACAGCTCAGTGCTGAGCCTGACTTTCCCTTCTGGGTCAGTGGAGGTATTGAAGTTTTAATGACCTGCCACGGCAGATTACACCACACAGCTGTCCCAGCACTGTGGAAATTAAGTTATGCCCCGTGTCAGCAAGTCCTCTGTTTTCCCTCTCTCCCATCTCTCCCCCTGCTCTTCTACATTAGCACGTAGTACTTTTTTAAAAACTGTATTTTTTTTTTGTCTATCACGTGTCCAGGAAAAAGAGAGGTATGAAAAAGATAAGTATGCAGTTTCAGACAGGAAGTCGTGCGCAAATTCATGTACGTGGGTGTGTGTATAACCTTGTGGGGGGAAGGGGGTTACATACATTACCATCAGTGCTAAGGCCTACTGCTGCTGGATCTGCAGATGAAGCCTCGCTTCCCAACCCTGAATAAGTTTAGGAGCGACCCAGACCCGCTCCCCTCCTGCTCCAACACCGGCCCCTTTCTCCGCTGCTGCTCACAGTGGGTCGCCGTCAAATGCCACCCTGCCCCCACTCAGCCATTGCAGCTCCACCCCCCCCCCCACACAAGCCATTTCCCTTTGCTGCTGTGGCAGCATTAAAGCCCACGGTGTGACAGATTTAGCAACAGTTTGCCTAGTCTGCGGCCAGGTTTGTTTGTTTTGTGGTCTGAGGTTGGGGAAGCGTGCCTGCCTGTGTTAACCTAATGCCGCAAATCACTGTTGTGTGCTGCTGGTAAGGTCCGCATTCAGGACACTCAAGGGTAAAACAGTCTGTAAGCGACGCAGGGAACATAAAGTGCCCGTAGCAACAGAAGGTAAAGTCATTTGCTGTGATTAATGCATTGGCCTGCAAACATTCAGTGGTGTGTATAACTGGCTCTACAGCTATGGCAGCATTTTCATTCCATTAACTACCAGACATCTCATGAAATGATGCCCTTCTTCTATCTCTACACACTTCTGGAGAAATTATCGAGATACTATAAGCATCATGTACTCCCAGTGACAACAACCATAATATAAATATTTAACTTTTGTTGACCATCCAGATCATTTTTGGTTGTTAAATTTAACTAGGAGCCCCTGTGCAATACAGATGTTAAGTGTTTTGGAATTATAAAATAGATAAGAATTATTCAAGCCTTTCTTCTGCATATCACCAATGTATAATAGAAACGCTGAAGGATAACACATAATCCCCTTGTTGTTTAAATTGATTTCATATCACAACATCAAAGCAAGCTATTGTGAAAGCAAACGGAGTTCTGAAGAAATTATAGTTACAAACATAGTTATGATTTTAGCTGCCCCAAGTAATAAATTACTTCAAATGTAAGGATGTGAATATTTTTCAGTAAAAGTATTTCGGAATTAAAAAGATGCATTTCCTGTTACACGGATGTTTGATTCTGGAAATAAAGTTTAATTCAAAAACTGCATTTGCCTCTATTCTATTAATGTTACAGATGTAACATGAAGGTGTTCGTTGATTAGTGAATTTGTCAAAAGATTTTTGAAATCCACCATGTGGACTGTAAGGGTTCCAAAATGGATAGTTGCTAAAGGGTTTCTTTGAGAACAATTAATCCCATAGTTCTTCTCAAGAGCCAGAGTGCTGGTACCCAGCTGTTCTAACTGGATTAGGCACATTTTTTATTTCAAAGGGCTGTAATCTCAACAGGAGTTTGATGTGATGAAATCAAAGTGGCAGCTTGGCTCTCCAAGAAATATTTGGACTTGGAATCACCAAGGCTTAGACCCAAAGGGTGGAAAAATTGGAGCGGCAATTTGATTATACTCATTATTGTCAATTCAGTGCATATTACCGATTCCAAACATGGATATAAAAGAGAGGGTTTAATTCACACACTTGTGCATTTCATGGAAATTTCTGCATCCGTGACTCTGAAAAAAAAAAAAAATTAATCAGTATTGCGTTTCCATGTGTGCTGGTTAAAAAAAGGACTAGAATCATAATCTATACTTTTGGTTCCCAGTTTTGGGTCAGCTTTGGATCAACCCAGGCTTTCAGCTCTTGTGGAGATGGATTTCACACCCACTGAAACAAGAACTAGGTAATAAAATAAAACATAATTTACATGGGTAAAAGTGGAATGTTTTATTTCTTGAAGTACAACCGTAGATTAAGATCAGAAAGGGAAATTGAAACGCATTTGCAAGCACCATAGCTCCCTCAGTGTCCACGCGTGTTAAAGCTACTCACCAATACCTATACGGTTAAAATGAATCAGCTTCTGACATGCCCTTAAGCTGAAGTCTGAAGTTTCTGAAAGACCATACAGTGTGTATGCCTGCACCACCCATCACTTTATAAAAAATACAAATCCAAGAATGCTCAAACGTCAACAAAAACTATCCTGTTATATTAACAAGAGGGTTAGGAACTAAAGAAATTTAAGAACACTTTCATCAGTGGTGTTCTAGCACTACAAACATACATTGAGACACACATACGCATTCACACTGAAAAGAATATAACATGTTACAGTCATGTTCTTTCACACGCTTCCATTCAGAGGACAAATTAGCAAACAACACAGTGAAGTACCATTATAACCTTTAGTGCAGCAATTATGCTCTTCAGAATTTGATGCCAGAAGTGCCACTCAATTTCTTAACTATTAATTGATCTTAAGTGTCTTTTGCTCCTCCTTCCATTCAATAAAGCAACAATCATTCATTTCAAGAGATCCTAAAAGTAATGAATCACATTTGTACCTTGAAAAGCAGAGTACTCCACACAAGATGTGCAGCAGTAAGACTACATTTTGACAGTATATTAAAATCAAGGTCAGATTGCATTATATATAGTACACCAAACAATACATAACAATCAAATAATCAGTAAGCAAACAAAATTTTTAATTTTTCTTCTCTTACAATAAATTGTGTTTTCTGTTGTGTTGAAAATTATACTTTATTATAATATTATATATTTATCTCTTGTACATAAATATTTTTAGGAAGGGTTGTTATATACTATGAGTATTACATGGAATAAACACTTCAGCAATTACACCGCTAACACATGGATGCTATCTCATTGTATTATATTACAACATTAAATATTCCATGTGGTAACCTTTTATATTATCACTGTCACTGTTAATAAACAGTGACTAGATTGCTGCTTCACACTAGGGTTGCATGTTTGACCCCTGCCCTGTGAGAGGAGCCTGAATATCCCTTAACCCTTAACCTTCAGATACTGTGCTTAACTCCCACAGCCCAAACACATGTCCTTATGTGTTGGTGCAGATAACTTTCAGAAAGGTTGAGCATGAATGAATGAATTTTGAACGTTTGAAAAACAAAAAGAGAAAACATTCAATAGTCACAACAGTAAAGTTTCTTAGCATTCATAGATCTACTTTAAAAACTGTTTATGACATTCACAAATACAATTCATTCATTTAGCGTCACAGTTCTCTATATAGACATCTGTATTTTACACCGCACACTGGATTTAAGAACACGTAAATCCTAAACAGGGTGATGCCGCTCACAAAGTCACACATTCAGAATCATTAACTGAATTTTTCAAACGGACAAAAACTGAACACCAATAGGAAACCCACATGAACATGAATGATCATGAAAATTCTGCACATACAGACCGGGTGCAGAACAAAAGCGCTTCACGGCTGAAGTTGTGAGGCAGTTAAGCTTCACACTGAAACATTGTGTTGCCTGTCAGATTTACAGTTAATGTAAATCCCCCTATTACAAACATCCCAACATAAAGCTGTGTGGTTTGGCACTTCAGTCACATGTTAACAAGTAGACAAACTGCAATTTAATTGCAGACATTTTTAAATTGACAAGCCACTTAAAAAATCTGCTGGGTTGAAACCCTTTAATTACAACTCAAACAAACGGAAAAAAAAACTGTCTTCCAAAGTTACCAAACAACCAATGTATGATCCAAATGCTATTTTTTACTCATACTGCAAAACTACAGTTTCTTGTCATTGCACATTACACGGTACACACTCCTGGCTGGGCATCCTTTTTTGTGTTAACACATTTTAGTGAGACATTTTTCACTAAGTGCAATTAAGAAAAATCTTAAAATGTCTTTATAAAAGTAAGGAGAAAATCAGCATGCCACGTTTAAACTTTCATTTGTATAAACGGTATTTTACATTCTGAAGCATAATAAAATCTGGCAGTTTTTGTTCAGCTCTGAAGAATTACTGTTTAACAAACATCTATACATCTATCTTATAACCGAATTTTTCCAGTTAGTAGTTGCATTTCCTCAGACCACAGGTTGTGTGTGAAAACACATTAAACCTATTTGACTACAGCATTCTCCTTGGAAGCATTAAAACTACACTGAGTGACAATACAGAGTACTTTGGAATATTCGTGGAAAGTTATACGCACACCTCCCCACCACTTTTCCCCCAGGAAAATTATGTGTCCATATTTCAATACACAAAAGTGTGTGATCTCATTCTTGCAGCAAACACAAGTTCTTATATGGTGAAGTGTAAAAACTGCAAGACCTTAAAGCACTAACATATATGCATATAATAAGCAACAATAAAGCCATGATCTAAACAATTGTGCTTTTACGTTTTACAAAATGTGGGATTTAATAATAAAGCACATTACTTTATTAGTAAACCAAACTCAAACAGTCGCAAATCTTTAAGGGGTCTCTGTTATAGCCATATATACAAAAATACAAAACACAGTTATACAGTGAATTTTGACACTTCTAGACAGTGAATAAATCATCTTAGTATAGTACAATAAAAATAAATCTATACATTATACTGTACATTTTAAAAGAAGCCTTCGATATCACAAACAACTCCTTAACAGGACTTCAACGTTGTTGAATAAATTATTTTCCGCTGCATGCATTCTTAAAATATCAGCTATGTAGCTCCACAAGCAGTTGCCAACTCCGGTATTACAAAATATACCATCAATAAACCGGTGGCGCGCAAAGCAACATTAACAGAAAGTAGTTTAGACACTTTTGTGTTGATAGTGCACGGCTTTCATCGCTTTTCAGTCCGTTAATGGTAAAAACAGAGTACCTTTTTTTATAAGGAAGAAAAGGAAAACCGCTGATTCGACGTAGCGACGTACCTAAATATAAGTTTTGGAGCGTTACTGTTATTAACCCTGAAAAGCTCAGCACTGCTCCCTCTCCATCAGGAGGATTGCATAGAAAATCAGCTAGGTGGAAAACGTCGCCTTAAACGCGAAACCATGACCAAATACGTGTGGTCTTTTGTGAGCCAAATCCATAATCTTTGGAAGTCACATACATTATAGTGTCGTTGAATAAAAGCCTTCATGCGAGTCATTTAAGTCCATGTAGTAAGATGATTAACTCAAGGTTTAGAGGTGAGACAGAAGTGCAAAAAGAGATGCCATTGCAATCATGCTGTCCTGGGCTCTTGCAAAGCTACCTGAACTTTCCTCATCCCCTAGATCATCTGGCATGTCATCTGGTTCGGAGTCGTCGTTAAAAAAACCGCTACCGGTGTAATCGTTTCCAGTGTCGTAGCAGAGGCTGTTCATGTTTAACTTGATGTACTCGCACACAGTCCTTTCCGCTCCATCACAGACGCACGTATCCAAGAGCTCAGCTTTAGGTACACTGCGCATATGTTCAATCACATTCCGGCAGGCGTCCGTGCACATCACCCCACCGAAAAGCTTGATGCAGTGGTTGAAATAATCGCTCATGGCTCTGTTACACTGGGAGTCGTTTTCGCACTGGCGCCTCGCTTCTGTGCATCCCATACTGCTCAGCCTCGGCAGGCAAGGCTCAATAGAGCGCTTCATGTCGCTGCAGATAACATCGGACGCACAGTCGCAGTCCTCGAGAGCCGGCCCATTTTTAGTCATATTGAGTTGAACGAGGGACGAGATACAGTGACTCGGGCACTTCTTTTCGCCGTCCCTGAGCACGGACGCGCACGCGTGCAGGTACTGCTCGTACGCGTAATGGCACTGCTGCTCCCCGTGACACTTCATTATCGCACGCCAGCATATCAAGCGACGTCCATGCGTAGGAGACGCAGTCGCCAAATAGCCGAACAGTAAAACTAAACCGCAAAGTGGACCAAACATTCTTCGGGAGCAAAGTATCAAAATCGTAGTGCTTTCCATTTCAGAAAGTGCACACATCAAGTGTAATACTGACTACAACAAAGATTTCGTAATTTGCTTACTATGTGTAATCAGTTCATTTTATGTAGCCATTACAACCAATCTTGGAATAAATCTGACAACCGATATTCTTTTAATATTTTCTTTAGGGATGCAGGATGTAAAATAATTAATCCTCAAGGCTCACTTGTTTTTAAGAGTTTCAGTCCACCCCAGGTACTCCTTGGCAAATTTCTTCAGATTTTAAAGAAAGACCACCATTCCTCTTCGTACTTTCACAGTCAGTAAAAAAAAAGGCGGCAAAAATAATTTCAAGTTCAAAAAAATACATTCGCAGTCGTAACCCTTCACTGTGCAACGACAAACAAAAAAGCAAAGATACGTGAAACTACAGCGCTTACAAGTCAAGCATCACCGCTGTTTTTCTCTGCTTTCTCTTCTCACTGGGACCACTACTCCACGTTTAGGTGCTTCTCATTGGTGGAAACAACTGTTGCTATTGTGAATGTTTAAAATGGGCGGTGTTTATACGGTGGGCGTTAATTTCGACTACAGACTTCTGTGTGGGTGACTAAATGCATAATATTCAGATGTGTTTAGTTTCATCGGTCCGAGTTGATGAGAGGAAGACGTTTTGATGATGTTGGTGGTTGAAAGCTGCTGTTTTAATGTAGTCTGAATCGTTAATAAGATGTACGCGTGTTTTGGGTTTAAAATTTTACATAGCATTTCTCCTGAAAATTCTGTTGGTCTGTTGGATGCACCATTCTGCCATCTGCATGAGGCAGGGAAGACCAGTACAACGTTACTCACTGAAACGCAGTAATATATGAAATGTTGCGTAAAAGGCGGCCTTTGAAAGCGTTTGACATTTGTCCAACAGAACTGATTTTCAGTACAATGCATTTTAAGGACATGTGGATACATTAAAATGATGTATTAAAATCTTTTTTTCAGTCTAATAGATGAATGAATGACAGCAAATGGATTTGATGGAGCAGTGAAACTGTATATTTCTTAATTTTAATCCATATTAATCTGTTGCTACACTATGAAACACCTAAAATAATATATCTGTTTTGTAAGTACAACCTTTAGTGCAATTAACGAAGCATGACAGAATATTTGTTTGGGTCATGTAAGTGAAGCTGTATTTTACATGTTAAATGATACCTCTTGGGTGCAGTGAAAAATACCAATTACAATACCTCTGAAGCCTAACGTCTATCTTTTGATGGGAATGCCAGTAACTTTGTACTTTCATTTTCACAATTCCTCGGATCAAAATTCTAAATATTAACATATAATCAGCTTTTATTGTCATTGCATACATATACATGTTGCACATACATGTCACAACAAAATTTGTCCTCTGCATTTGACCCATCCCCCTGGGGGGAGCAGTGAGCAGCCACATGGCGCCCGGGGAGCTAGCGCTGAGTGTCTTGCTCAAGGACACACCTGGCTGGGATATATAACATTTCTACGACTACGTGACAGGCGACCCATCCAGAGTGGGCGAAAGGATATTTAACATTACTGACAGAAGTAAATATGTTATTTAAATATAATTATGGCGCTGCAATAACAAAACAACAGTTCACATAGGAAATAAAAGAAAAACAATATTAGGCTTTATAGTTGTTTTATAAGTTTGAAACAAATGTTAATGTTGTTAACTTGCTGTCATTCTGATTTTGGCTCAAGTTATCTACGCTATTCTGAGTTGTTTTATAATAATAACAATACTGTGCATTTCAAATGGTCACCCTTGCCTGAAAAAGCTGAAATGTGTATCACCATGGCCCATCAGACAGTTGCCTGCTATTCTGATAAAAGTGGTATGAAATGCTACTCTTCACTCATTGAACCAATCATTCATATACTGTAATTTAATCAAATGATAATGGTAATTACATAAAAGTAAACGCTGAAATAAAACTAAAAGAAAGCTCAATGTATATTTTCCACCGTTGCTGGTGTTTCAAATGTTATATTAACCTTTAGAAGAATTATAATCAAAATTGCGCAACTCATGTCACCACCTAGTGGAGACTTTTTTTTATCAGCAAGCATTTTGGGACAAGGCGTCTCAGTGTTCATTATTAACAATACTTTATTAAACCCAGAGGGAAATTACTTCTCTGAATTTGACCCATCCCCTGGGGGGAGCACTAGGCAGCCACATGCAGCACCCAGGGAGCTAACATTTTGCTTAAGGACACACCTGGCTGGGCAGGGACTTGAACCGAGAGACTTCCGTATCACGGCCTGAGATTCTACCTTTGATCCATTACATTGACCCACCAGGCCTCGTATGGTGTGATCATTACCACTGTTGCCTTGTACCTCCAGGGTTGGGGGTTAAAATCCCAGCCTCCACTCTGTGTGCATGGAGTTTGCATGGTCTTACTGTGCTTCAAGGGTATCCTCCAGGTACTCTGGTTCCCTCTCACTCTCCAAAGACATGCATTGTAGGCTGATTGGTGCTACCAAATTTCCCATAGTGTATGTGTGGATTTGTGCAAATTGCGCTCTGCAGTGGGTTGGCACCACAATTAGGGTATCCCCTGCCTTTACCAACCTGGGATAGGCTCCAGGTCCCCACATGACTTTGCATATATGCGGTAGGGACAATTAATTGATGGATGCACTCTGCTAAGGACAATACAACTGCCTATGCTTCATAATAAATACATGACTGTCATTCACATAACCTCTGTGAATTGATATTGCAGACATTTAACATTTTAACTGCTAGGATTAAAAAAATGGTATTAAACTTCTGGGACAAATGGTAACGCCCAACAAAAATCCCAAAGACAAATATTTGATTTTGTTGCGCTTTGCCAATTCAATTATAAGATTATTTTATGTCAGAAGTTATGTGTTCACATGGTGATAAGTGGTCTTTATCTATATGGATTTTATTTACACTGTATTTCTTCTGACAGGCTTGCATTTTTTGGTTGTTAATTGGTGTGTTAAGTCCATACTCTTAAAAGTGCCTTTGAAATTATTAGCAAAAAGTAGATTTTCATACTTTTCATAACTACCTAGTGTTAGGTGCTATATATATATATATATATATAAAAATGCATATTATAATTATAAGAAAAATCTTAGTATGTAGTACAACTACAGCAAATTCAGTGTTTAGATGAGGACAATTTTATGCATACATTCTTACTGTGACTTTAGGCCTGGAGAGCATGGTAAAGCGATCCTATACATGCTCACACATGAATGCCCGTCTCAGTGTTTGGGAAAGGAGCTCCACAGATACATTGGAAAGAAGTGGAAGAAGACCACAAAGGCCCCAGTGTTTCCTGTCCTTTCCCACTTTTTGGAATTTACCTTTAGGCCAGCCATTGAGCCTTCATGGAAAACAGTGCACTCAATGTCAGTCACGGACGGGTAGAAACCGGAATCGTTGTTGGCTCTCTGACATCAGAACAATTGGAAATAACGGTTGCTCACAAACGTCACCCCCCCCCCCCACCCCCAGGGCCCTGGCCATATGCAGCAGGATGGCATTCAGATCACCTTTTATATTGTTTATAGCACACAAATTTAAATGCTACCAGATAACACAATATTTTTGCTTACTGGAAACCCAATTATTGTTTTGAAACTGTGATTTATAATAGCTATGACATGAATGAGTTTTTGGTTTTTTTTTTTTTATTCCATTTGTTGTGTAACAGTCAGTTAACTGCAGTTGTCTGAATCCAGATCTGTCCTCTTGATTTGTAGCATAGAATTTATGTTAGCCCATAAACAAAAATTAGGAAAATATGTTTAGCTCTCATGTGGAAACAAAGTGTCCTTCTGGAGACTGTGGACAGTATTTCTGTCTGAGCACTATAATAAATTATAGTTTTTTATTTTTACGTGAAAATGCCCTCTATGAAAATTTTACTGTAAAAATCTACATTTCATCAAGAGAAACATGGCAGGAGGTAAAGTATTGTGAATTGTTACCATGGGCTAATGAAGTGATTTAAAGATAAATCAATGTTATATTAAGACGTACCCAGAATGTTTGAATATGAAATAAGCTGAGAGTCCTCTAGTACACTATTAATTTCTCTTTTTTTTGGTAATGCAGATCATACAAGATTATTTCTCACAAGAGAAAATCTTATCTGGACTGTCTTTGCATTCAAATAATTAAATAACTCATGTTAGAAATATAACAGGCAACCAAAAGACTTTGCTAAACCTTTTTCCTTTGATCTGACCTCAATGACGTAATCAGATTTTAATGCACCGTTTTGGTAAACTACTAAGGGACTTTGTTGAATGTGCATGTTTTTCAGTTACCAGGCAGACATATGCAGCCTTCGTTGATCTTAATAGGAAGCTAGGAAGTAATTTTTGCTGAGGCAACACACCTGCAGCCTATTTCCTCATTAGTCTAACTGAAAGGAGCTGATGGGAATAAGACATTAAAGAAGGCCAAGGAAGTCTAGAAGGCTCAAATTGGGAAGTTCAACAGTGCATGAAAACTATAAACTAGCACCCACCCAGATCCCTGGGTGCAGAACAATGGCTGCACTATTATATATGCACTATAATAACCAACTATTTTAGGAAGCAGTGGAATCTCAATGACACAGATGCCTAAAGACAGTTAAAACCCATACATCAAATGCATATTGAGGTATCTGTATTCATTTATTTTTACTTTAAAGAGAAAAGTGAAAGTCTCTGAGGAGTTGGATCCATGTACCCATTTTCCAAATTGCTTATCCTACCTGGTATCATGGTGGGGGGAGCCTACCCCAGGCAACCATGGGTGGGGCTTGAACCCACAAAAGTGCAAGGCATGGGTTAAATGCAGAGAACAAATTCTCACATACCTGGCTACAGAACCTGATTCCCTTCCCCAATCTATGTCCTAAACCCTGATCAGCATTCATTGATGTACCATTCAAAGAACACTTACTTTAAACTGTCATTTTTCATTGTTAGATTGGCTACCTTACTGCATTTTCATGTGTTGTTGTATAGCCTTTTTTGTGAATAAAGTAAAACAGACAATATGTCCATAATGTTATCAGGTACCTCAACGGTTAAACTCTGGAATCAATTGGTGTGTTTAAATTTGTCATGTTAGTTTTTATGAAATTCAGCTTGTTTCACTTCAAGTGTTGCAGCCAATGTGCCCAAACATACCAGTCCATTATGCAGTTCTAAATTAAAGTAACATAAAGTAATTCTGAAAATTATGTATACAGAATTAGTTTATTAGAGATATTACAATAACTGCAATTAATTTCCAGTAAACCTAAAGTGCCTTCAAGCAACTCGAGAAATACTCCTAAAAATAAAATAAAGTAAAACAAAAATAAATTAAAAGAAAATTTCAACTATGTGGAAATTATCCAACCATATGTAGAGGAACAGATTGCTTATAAATGAATCAATAAAGACCCACTGGTCCTTGGTAATCTGAGATTAGTCGTCCGGGGTGGTCACTTGTGTGAAGGAAGACCGTACTGTCGTCCCATTTCGGTGGAATAATTTTATTCAGTTAAACGTTCAGGGCCACCCACAAGATATTGTGCAAATACCATGTTAATAACACAAATAAAGAGATTAGGGAGAACAGCGTGCAAAATGTTTTTGAATGAACACATGATGAATATCTTATTACCATAATATGTCATCAGTATGGAATGGACAGAACAGAAAAGCGTCATGATATCCTTTGTTGCAGTTTTCCATCATTTGTTTCTTACGATGTTTAAAACGATGACCAAAGCGGCGCTTGCTGCAATTTAAACAAAGCAAGTTATCGAATTTGTATAGCGCTCTCAGTGGGTCGTATTCAACTGGGAGACCGCTTTAGGTAGCGCGGTTCAACTCTGAGGCTTCCAGTGGTTTGCGGTCGCTGTGTGGCTGTGAAAGAGTTCTTCAGATGCTTTTTAGCGCGTATTTAGCTTTACAAACAGGCTTTCACCGAATGTCATTACTGGCTATACCTCGTTTGCGCAAGCACTTAATGAAAACATTGTGATTGTTTGGGTAGCCTACAAGCTCGATACTCGGCATACTTCTGGTGGAATGTTGGTTTTGGGCTTCCTGACAGAAGAGTGAACAGAGGAGGGCTGGTCCTTGCATATTCACAGACTATGTGAAGTTTTCTGGAGCATTTGTATATGAAAGAAGGGGTGCCTTTAAGAGCGCCCATCTTTCAAACCCTCAAAACCTTCTTTATATTGCATAAATTTAGTTGGTCAAAGAAAGTGACATGCTGAAGCTGCCGTTTTAAATTTCCTTTCTGTTACTCTTGAAAGGGAACACTCCCCATGTAGGGTATATTCTGCGCCCGCGTATTCCCTGGAAAAGAGTCCAGGCGTCTTGTAAACTAAATCGGGTTATGCATTTTGATTGAATTTATGCGCTTTATTCTTGATTTTCCCTTCTAAGTTTTCGAAAATATTTTTCTACCTTTCTCATTCAGGAACACATTTGGTTTTATTTAAACTCAACTGTACAACTGAAAACGTTCTCTTCTTATAAAAAAACTGACTCATACTTCAATCATTACACAAAAATATCCCTTAGTTACATGTCCAGAACAACTGTAGACCAGTAATTGTTAGGCTCTTTCTCCAGTTTCTTTCTGTTGGAATCACTGCCAGTTGACAGCTGCAAAGCAGTGTTTTACAGGCAATGTAGTGGAGGCTAACAATGCATATTGGATCCAATTTATATTACATTAACCTTGATAAAACATATTTTTATGATTCTACCAAATTCCTGCAGTACATTTCAATGTGAGTTTAATTTTGGTTTTAATCTGGTTTGCCTCACAAAGACAATATTCAGACCTTACCTCAACAAAAATTATGGACAAACTTTCTCTACAAACAACACAACAAGAACAGATATATGCATGCAGTAATGTTTTTTTTCCATTATGCTCTGACCAGCATACATGTGTCTTACACTGTTATATCTAATCCTATAGATACTGTCTTAGAGGATTCAGGTGGTCTGACCTTCCCATGATGCCCATGACCTGTGTGTGCACTGCAGAGTTGCATGTTGGTGTAGTCCTTCTTGTTTCCAGCCCCTCCCTTCAGTTTGACTTGGCTGCTGTGTAAGGACCGCTTGTTATGTTATGGGTGAACCACAAAAGTTAATGCATTTCAGACACAGCAGACATTGGTAAACAGGACAACTGTTGTTTCACAAGTTTGCAGTGGTTAATTACAATTTCTAACCTTCTTTAATCCCCTTTCAGTGATTTCACAGTGATCTGTTAGTGAACTAGCAGAGAAAAGAAAAAGACTGGAATCCATTTTGGTCTCTGATGACACTGGAATCAATTCAGCATTCTTCTCCACTCTGGGAGACTTTTTTAATGTCATGATGGATTTCTTGGAGATAAATGTCAACGTCTGCCAGCAACAAACTATGGGAATTTATGGTAGCCTGTTCTCCTTCAGAAAGAATAATGAATAGATGGTTTTAGAGCTTTTGCCATTCGGCAAATGAGATATTACTGTCTGAATGCTGCACAGCAGAGGAATGTTGGTGGGGAAAAAAAGAGGCAAAAACACAAATAAATATTAAACTTGGTCCAGAATTATATAAGAAAACAAAAAGCATAATAACTTTAAGCTGTATAACAATAACATGTAATGTCACAAATATTTTAGTCTTCTTAAAGGGACGTCTGCAAATTCCATCATTTCTTGGTTCTAGCATATGGGCTTAATTTACTTCTTACATGCCAAAAATCTTGGCAAGAACTAAAGAATTTCAGCATGCAGTATCATCAAGTAATGGTTACAGTTACTACTTTGCACGTTTGCAAGCTACACTATTCTTGCTCTGGATGTTAGGCGCGCTTAATGACGTGGCTGATACTGGGTAATGGACACGTCCCTCAGCATAGTCCGCTCTTTAGAGGTAACACACTTTCCTGCTGCACTTCAACATGTTGTTATCGAACGTGCAGAAGATGTTGCCTCATAAACTGCTGCAAACAGGACTTGATGCTGAATGGGTGAGCTGGATGGATAAATTGTGACAGTTGAGTAATGTGATCCCAGTTAGGGCTCTCATCTGGATTTTGAACTGTGTGATCTCATCACTTTGAAGGCCAAGGCATGTCTGGGGCAAAATCCTCTGATTTTCAACAGTCAAAAACCATGTATTGTGTGCTTATCAGAAAAGCCCTTTTCAGGGACACAGTATATCCAAATACTGAGTACAACTATGAAAGGGAGGGGAGAAAAACAGCTATGCTTTGAAGTTAAGATGGCTACCATGTGGTGACCTTGTGTCTGTCTTTGTATCTGGATCAATAGTTCTGAGCCCTTTGAATCAAGTCCCTTAATATCTAAGATGTTGAATTATAATCGTTGTTCTAAAAGACATCGGTTCAAAAATGCATGAGATAAAACTTGGCATTAAAACTCATGTAAGAAGTGTGACATTCAATATAGGAAATAACACAAAGAAGTAGTTATCTGTACTCTTCAAATCCTTGTGAATTAGAATGCATGAATGAGGTCAATTTGAGGAATTTGAAAGTAAGGCATCGCATTCAAAGCATGCTGCAGAAGTTGAAATCTGAACATCTGAAAACAATAGGCCTTATTATCCTAGAGGCAAGTTACAACAATGTACATTTTACTTAAATCTATTATATTTAAGTTATTCCTTCATGCAGGTATACTGGAGGAGAATTTAAAAACATATGAAAAAGCTCATAATATATAATTAAAAATGCCTTGGAATCAATTGTATTTCTTTATAGGTGTATCTTAAGGCGAAATGCAGGCATGGACATTCTCAAGGTATATTTCGTGCTGAAAACTTCATTTCACACTCCATATGTTAAATAAAGAATGAAAAATCCATTTATGACATGTGTGTATATCACTTAGGACCTGCCAAAACACATTAAAGTTATATTGTTTTTCAGAGTACAGTTTTGAAAACCTCCTCCTGTGAGACACTGATTTAATGAGCTAAGGATGGTGAGTATGCTGTTGTAGTCTTCTGAAACACAAATTTCTGCATACCTGTCAACACTTACAAACATTGAACATTTCTGTGTGACATCATACATGTGTTTAGAGATGATTAGCTCTCTCTGAGAAACCAGTGGTGCCCTGCCAAGCCAAGTGGTACTACATGCTGAGCTATGACAAGGTGCGCTTGTCTGTGAGCAATTTGCACCCACACAGTATAACTGCAGGAAAGGGGGGCTGCTATGTGTGAAAGAGATATATATGGAACATGGTTACACAAGTAAGAAGTATAAAGCATGAAAGGAACAACAATTCTGTGCAGCAGTTTTTCATTTTGTCAGCCGGCATACAACTGGACACAGCTGTTTTTCCGTGGTAATGGGCTGTTTTTCTACTATGTTATAAGGGTAAATCAAACCTTCTGCCTTCAGTAATTACCATCCAGGCATGTGCAACCCAGTCATGTGCAAATGTTACGAGGGCAGCCCAGCCTCAAACTTGCAACCTCGCAGCCAGGGTTACCCGACAAGATGATTAGATAATAATGCTTACAATTAGTTTGAATGTGGACATTTTGAAATGTTCTCAATATATAGTTATAATCTGTAATATGGAGCTATATTACACTTGGCTCTCCAGTTAATCTCATACAGAAACAGACTTGGCTCTAGAGGAGGCAATGAGTTAAAAATACAACATCTGCAGAAAATCCAACAGCATTTTATGGACAGGAGGAAAAAGAGTTAGGGACAGTGATTCCTCTCCACAGACATATAGGTTTTTATTAAGGTATAATCTCATAAATGTGCACGCAAGGCCAAAGCCCTGATTGGAAAGTGGTTGGTGACCACTGTATCATTTCAGCCATCTGGGGGAATTTGAAAGTAAGGCATCGCATTTAAAATTCAAATTCATCATCTACGTATGTCATCCAAGTTGCAGGCTGGACTCTCGGTTCACCAGGTGATCGATAATAGGATTGTTCTGTCCGTGCAGAGGATGGAGCGTGAAGGCGACTCTCCCAGTGATTTAGTGTGTGATTGACGGGCTTCTGGCAGAGGAACGACAGGGGAATGTTGGAGACGATGGAAAAGAAGGGGCCTGTCCAGGCATCGATCCAGGGGCTGCATAACAAGCAGGAGAGTAATATGGACACCAAAGCAGCTCAAAGCATCTGCAGTTTTAAAGGATATGAGGCAGGCAAGTTGTTTCGGACTAGAACTGAAATTGTATAAAGTGATGAGGAATACAGGTAAATCATTTTAACAGACTCACGGTTTTCCTTAGCTCACAAAAAAGGTCAAGTAAACAAATAAAATAACCAAAGAAACAGCACCTGCCTTTTTTCTTCTTTACTTTGATGGATAGAGCATTGTCCAGTATTAGCTGTTTTCATATACTTCCTTTTGAGTTGTGCTTCCTGCCCAGAAACAGTGACCGCCTTGCTTGCTCAAAAGCAAGGAACACAATCCCATATATTCAGGATTTGCTTCTGCAGCTTCAGAGCTACATTTATTGCATCTATTCTTAGACTGTTTTTTTTCTATATTTTCATCATCAATCAGCAGTCATACTATTCCCCAATTAACACCTTACAGTTTAAGAAAGAGCATCACCGCTATCATTGTAAAAAATAATTGTGATTCATCAACAAAGCTGTTAAAGTAGGACTGGAACCTGTGAAGTTATGAAAACATAAACAAAACCAAAGCTAAAGCTAGTCTCTTTACCTATACCATGTACCTCTCACCCTTCCAATATTAAGTAGTGATTATGTAAGTCATATTTTCCATGTTGTTTAATACCTGAAATAGATTAAAAGTGAAAAGATAAAGTAATGTGCAGGTAACTTTACATACTGAAAGATCAGGAGTTTTGCAAAGTAACAAAAACAAAGTTTAAAGCTGATGTTAAACCACACTCCATAAATCACTGTGTGACCTTTTCACCCCGTAACTTTAACCTCCCAGCAGCTGTCCGCCCGTATTGTGTAAAGACCTCGGAACTCCGTGAGCGTGAATGGTAGACAGCCTGCGTTTTAGCCTGCACCCTCTCGAAAGGCAGGGGCGGCCATGTTTATTACAGCAATAGCAGGCCTTCTCCCTGTACAGACCTTTCATTCAGCCCATGGTATCACTTCTAAGAAGTAAGTCTCCAGTGATGGGAAATCTGAGCCTCCTCAGCTATGGTAATGTCCTGCACCCTCAGGAAATACCTGTCCTGAGAAAAGCACTTTGAACAGGCAAGGCATTGTTCCTTCAAAGAAGGGCAGCGTAACAAGAAAAGTGGCGTGCATATAAGAGGTAAAGTCACGTATAGAAACACTGAGAGGAGTGAGCAACTGTAAAAAGTCCAAGGGCAAATTAGTGACCGTTTTAGGAAACTTTTGTTAACAGAAACTTGTATACCCTCACCTTTGTTTGCATGAGAAAGGTTGTGCGGAATCAGAGAGGATCACAGCTCTAAGCTGCAGTGTGTATAAGGGACATATAGGAAATTTTTTAATGGTTTTGAGTGACACAATATAAGTGCTAACACCAAATGCAGCTGTAAGCAGAATTTTTAAGACTGAGGCAATTCATCCTAAGAATCACTTTAAAACATGCTCTAGTGTAATTATGCCAAATTTTCAACAGTCACTTATTATGTTAATTTTACTTTCATGTGCCTTAAAGAAAAGAAAATGCAACATTTTCTCCATTAATATTTCGGAAAATTTGGAACATTTGTAGTTTTATGATTGTTTGATACGCCTTCCTGGAGGAATAAAAAAGTCAGGATTATAACCAGGCTGTGTAAAATCTGACACCAGGAGAGAGATCAGGTCAAAACATCATTTGCCTTTGTAGAGATAGGACTAATGAGTCATGGACTGAATACGTAGGGCTGCCTTTTCGGCGGGCGGGGGGGGATGAAACATAATCGGTGCACTTCTGCTAACAACGGCTGCTGCTGGAAAGGGCCCTCTCAGCTGCCGTCCGAACAAACGCTCGCGCGGTTCAAAGGGCAGATGCTGCCTTCAAGGACAGGTGTGAGACGGCAACTGAGAAGACTTAGGGGAAGAGACAGCAGCACGTCCTATAGCATTTGTTTAGAATACTTCAGTTAGGAAAGTCACGAGACTGAAAAACCTACTTACAAATAACCAGAAACTATGCATGTCTCAAACCTTACATGACCTTGCCTTAATCAGCTTTGCTATCTCTTTATTTTAACAGAGTTTGCTTGAGAAGTTTTTTGTATTGTGAAATAATGTAACTGTTAAACTGAGTCCGGAACAAATTGTTTCATCCTTATTCATTTTAAAACAGACAATAAGAATTCATGGTTTACAGCGTACAGTTATTGTGACGTTTGTGGAAGTGCACGATCTTGGAAAATCTGAAATGCATTCCTGATAAAGAAATCGATCAGACATCATATGAAGTTTAACCCATTCAGGGACTGCACAACCGTTTGGTAAAGGCATTTTCTATTGAAGACACAGCATTTCCAGTGTTTAAAACAAACACTGATTTTAGTTTTCATTGCCCCATGAAAGTCAGAAATGTAGAAAAGTAATAGTTCAATATTGTTGTTCTGGGTGTTTCCTTACTGTATTCACTATACTGTAATGATGGATGTTTAACTGAAACTTTCAAAGTTTTTACATCAGTTTTGGAGGAAGATGAGGTATAAAGTGTAAATAAAGCTCATCTTTGGCATCTATCCTGGCCGGTGTACTCGGGGTTTTCTCAGATTTGAGACAGAAAAAGAATTTTGCAAGGCAGCTTTCTGGGGAGTGTAATTGAAATGGGGACCAGCCCGAGACCTGGCTCCCTGCCCATGTGAGGCAGGCCCTCGGTAATTTATGTTGTTAATGCATTGTTCTGAGACACCAAAGCCAGCTGCATCTGGTAGAGTCAGAGCAAATGGGTAATTTTACACCAGGAATCACTGCTGGAGTATAAATGAAATTAAATATAGGGAGAGCCTTAGGACAGCATATAGTAACATCATCATTTAGGCATTTGCCTTCTCCAGTAATGTGAGTTCCTAATCTATGCACTCCGTCCCACACCTTGGCACAAGCCTGAATATGTGCGCCAGGCATGTATGTCTGGAATATATGGTCAGTTGCTGTCACTGCATGTGTTGTGAAAATTAGAAACATGTGCCAAGTGTTTAAGTAATTGTTCCATTTGCCACCAAAAGAAAGGTGAAACAGTTACACATGGCTTCAAGTAACAAACGATTGTCTGTTGTACTCCTGGGCAAAACCTAAATGCAGCCTGGGCCAAAGAACTTTTTCCAGAAGACGTCTTTAAAATTTTGTCTGCTGTATCTCTAAGAAAGATGAGATTGTTTATTAGAGAAAGAAAATGGACACTTGCGGCCCTAGATCTGTCTGTAAGCACTGGGTCTCTTCAGAAGTCAACTCTAAGCCTGTCATCATTTTCTTCTATCATAATGAACTTCCTGTGACCTAACTGAAGACAGTACTTTATGTTCATTTTCAGAGGAGCGTGCAGATGAAGATATGGTGGTTTTTTTTTTTGTACGCAGTCTATGGTTTGCCAGAGCAGTGAAGCTATGCTTGGAGTTTCAATGTTTAGGACATTTGTTTCCTTTGAAATCTGTGCCCTAATTTAAACCCCATCTGTACAGCCCTCAACACTCACTGCAGCCAACTGCCTAACTGCAGAACCGATTTAGAATTTAAACCTTGTGTTTGCTTAAGAAATAATGGAGGAATTCGCTTACCGACCACAATATCACACCAGCAATTTCATGTGTCCACACAGTTTCCTTTACATGTTGAGATTTGCCAAACACTTTTTTTTTTACATTTATGAAGTCATGGTTTGGCAAATCTCAGCAAGACAAAGTACTTGCGACCATGAAAAGTAGTAATAGATGTTCATATTGAAATTAATAAATGATTAATAGAATACTCCCATACTTGTATCAGTTACACTAAGAATGTCCTAAGATGCTCAAGGACTTCTTAGGCATCTAATAATGACATTGCTTATACACTTCATTTGTTACAATGTCTGTAAAGAACATCAAGGCTGGGAAGGGTTAAATTTACTCTTGTTTTGTTGAAACACAAAAGGCAAATCAACTGTCTACTCAAAGCCTTAAACTTTATGACTGTTAGTTTCATATCAGGTCTTCTTTGGTTGCTTGGTCGCTTGTCTATCAGATCTAACTCTTATGTGCCTGCGTGGGAACAGAAGCCCACAGAGCATTGTTTTGTTTAAAATAATAATAATAATAATAGTAATAATAATAAAAGCCTGTAGTTAATTTGGCTTGTAGATGGAATGTTAAATGAAGGTTTCCAGTTTTGCTGTGTATGTTTTTTGAGGTGGTAAAAAAATGGATTTTTGTTGTCTCTCCAAGAGAAGCCTACAGTGTATTTGTATGTGGTATCATGGGGATCTCAGAGCAGCTGGTTGTCTTGGGAATATGAAGGGTGTTAAAGCAAACAGAGCACTGACAAGAACCTTACCTGAAATGCACTGTGTAGAAGACGACTGAGCCCTTTAACGATTATTATGGACTTATTTTTTACTCTTGGGAGGGAAGAAAAAATTAAGGCTGCATATTGCAGTGACTGACATTTCATAGTGTGTTTGTACAAAGTATGCAGTTTACAAAGCAGTTAAATAAAACTGCACCAAGCGGTGTCTTTAATTTTAAATATAGCAATGATCTGCCTTTTTATTACCCATGTTTGGTATGCATGTGGCTAAAGCAGTGGGTTTCTTAGCAAGGACACCCAAAGGTCACAGAAAGCACTTGTGTTAAGGCTGGGTGACATGTAGTTTATGAGGGCATAATGTTATTGCAAATTTAATGTTATGAGGTTCATTTAAAAGTCTGGGTCATTAAGTTTCAAGGAGCAGGTCTAGAACGGAGCCACAGGAGCCATCAGTGTTAAGATGTGAACAGTGTCATGGGCTTGTCCCTTTGGCCGGAGGTCCTGTTTAACAGCATCAGGATCAACAGAAGCTGATGCAAGACACAAAGACTGGACCCCCCCCCACCCTCCTTCAACTGCTGCCTTCAAACTGGCCACACAGCACTGTTGGAAATCTAAAGGACACACCTTCTCTCTACATGGTTACCAGACAGAGGAAAGACAGCATTCCAGCCTGTGTACTTCCTAATGACCTTTCATTAGACTGGGATATGTACTGAGCACTCTTTTCTTTTGTCGGTATGTTGACGTACAAGTCACATCATATATATGTTAGAAGTATCCCTTTCCATGGAAAATGCCATCGTTCTGACATCTGAAACAGGAACTTTATATAGTTACTAGTGAAAAGTTTGAAAGGCACTATATTTTTGTTTGAAACATGTAAGTCCACCCAGTAGAAAATGAAGTATTGATTACTCACTGAGTTCATTTAAGAAGAGTTTGTGGTTAAAATGCTAAACGCTCCTACCAAAAGGTCCGGCTTTCAGTTTCAAACGGAGTGTCAGCTCATACAAAAGACTCAAGTCAACTCAATACACAATGAAGTTTTTCTTTTGAATTTTTTTTTATTAGTAGCTACAGGCAAAAACTGTTTCATATGCATCTCCTCTTTATTCAAATAATCCAACAGAATCTGTACATGGGGAACTGAACACTTTATTGGTATAGCACATATAAAATGCTACTGCACTTAATATATACTTCATAACAAATGACCAGTAACGTCCAATCATATCCTTCCACAGTCGCTCCTGGTAAAACGGGTGAGAAGGCGCATGGGCTGCTTCAGAACGGCCAGCTCTTGGATGGCAGCAATACGTTACTTGATACTGTCAAGCTGTAAATCTTAACTCAGTCACATGTGAAGGAGCTGCACAAGCCCTGCCGATGGGCCGCGGCTTACTCCACGTGCAACAGGCACTGTTAAGGTGCGTTTTAAATTCCTGACATTAATTTTGATTTATGAAGCACAGCTTCCCTGTGAACAATTAAATAAACTAGCACTTTCCTGTTTGAGGTAATCTTTCCAGTCGGGAACCATTTAAAGGGGCAAGTAGACATTGAGCACTTATAAAGGCCCATGGGTGTGGGTGTGTGTGTGTGTGTGTGTGTGGGGGGCTTATTAACCATATTGTGTGAGGAAGCCTCAGAATCAAGGCCACTCTTTCTATTTAGTTTTCCACTGGACAATAAAGGAGGTAATTGTGCACCTGGAATTGTTAATGCTGAACAGAGAAGCTGGACAAAATGTTGGTAGTACTTCCCAGCAAACACAAAATGTTCAAATAACGTTGGCTAATCGTTTAGGGAACGTTAAGCTAACGTTATTTGAACGTTTTGTGTTTGTTGGGTTCAGTTTTAGCAGTTCGTGGAGAGACGAGATGTCACCACAGTAAAGGAGAGCTGATGTCAGGTCTAAAGCCATGGCTTTTGTAAGTAACAGAGCGTATGTAAAAACATTCTGCGTGATCTTACATGGTGTAAAAATAATGGTAAAAATAAGTCAATGCAATTAAAATATGAGCAATAAAAGAACAATAAAACCACTATGGGCGGCACGGTGGCGTGGTGGTTAGCACTGTCGCCGTGCACCTCCAGGCCTGAGGTTCAATTCCCGCTTTGGGTC